>JACAVU010000010.1:45424969-45528532 GCA_014183005.1 Castanea mollissima
TTTTTTTTTTTTTTTTTTTTTTTTTGAGGGTTTCAGTCAAATTTGCAATTTTATGAATCTCTAACCTCACTGTACAAGCTCATCCATTTCCTTTATGGCTCTTCTTCCATCATCATCATCATCATCTTCTTCTTCTTCTTCTTCTAAGAGATGGAAATTAGATGTATTTCTCAGTTATTAAAGGTGAGGATACCCGCAAAAGATTTACAGACCATCTATATACTGTTTTAAACATAAAAACATATCTGTTTTTAGGGATGATGAAGAACTCAAGTAGGGAACATTCATTGTCCCAGAACTCTTGACAAGGTGGCGGCACGTTAAGGCCAGGGACCACCCTAACTTGAAAAAAAAAATTATATATAATAATTTAAAATTTTATATTTGTCTACCCTTAAAAAAAATTTGTGACCACCACCAGTTTTTTTTTATGCCAATAAAATTAAACTTTGGCATATAATTTAGTCCACTTAACAATATATTGTGGCCTTTTAAGCAAAAGAAAAAGGCCCAAACAAAAATTTTTGAACTAAAAATTGATAAAAAAAAATTATAATAATAGCAAGCCTAAATGCCCAATAAAGACCTTAGGGAAAAAAGCCCAAGATCAATCCTCACTCACTACTCAAATAGATTTTTAAATCAACCAAAATAATAATAAATAAATTTTTATAAGAGTAATGTTACAGCTACAAATTATTTTACAACATTTTTACAAAATGTTAATGTGGTCAACCTCTTATTAGTTTTCATCTAGGCTCACCACTAATATCATTTTTTTATTTACTAATAATCACTTACTATATCAACAGTTTGTAAAGTTTTTTGTAAAATAGTCGGTATCTCTAACATTATTCTTTTTATAAACTAAATACCCAATCAATCCTCACTATCGATTGATCAAATTTTAAACCAAAATAATTCCTAACCTAAAAAGGGAAATAAGAATCTCAGTCCTCAGCAGTCAGCAAGTAGCGACTTAGCAACGTTGCAACAGCAAAACTGTGGCCTCAATGTGCTACTGCCCCTCAAGGTATTTCAATTCTCTCTCTTTTTCTCTATCTCATTTCTGCTTTTGCTCTGAGAGCACTCTCTTTCTTTTTGGAACTGAAAACTATGAGCCTCTTTGGAATTGAATAGCTTTTGTAAAGATTTAGACCCCTTAACACAAATTGATTAACCTAATATTAAGCCAAGTTGATTAACAAGTTAGTTAATTAACACTAGGTTAAGCCAATATGTGAAAAACAAATATAATGCGAAAAATATAAAGAACACAAAGATCTAATAACCTAGGAAAATCAAACCGGTAAAAAACTTGGGAAGGATTTAACTTAGCTATCCTCAAGATAAAACAGATCCACTATGAAAGAATTGAAATTTGTACAATAAGACTTACACTACTAACATCCTATTGCTACCTCGAGTAGAAAACTTACTACCACGACCATGTGACAGCTCCGACTCCACAGACTATTTCTTTCTTTGATCCACTGCAACCACAAGTTCTCCTACTTGTGAGTCTTGATCTTCTTGAATGTTCTTTGTACAGCAACTGAAACAATCAGCAAGCTCTTGACATCAATCACGATCTTGATAACCCTAAGTGTGTATGAAGGTAATTACCTCTAGATCTCACAAGGTATTCAAACACACAACATATCAAAAGCCTTCAAAACGTAGCTAGGGTTTTTCTTTTTTATATGAGACATAAAACATAAAACCCTACACGTCAAACAGGCTTGGGTTGAGTTGGAAATTTTACAGAAAAAAAAAAAATCTGCATGAGGTTTGATCGATTGAGTCTGAGGTTCGATTGATCGAGTCTAATTTTCCATCGATGGAGACCTGCAGATTTTGTCCAATAAGTTCTGCAGTCACTCGATTCTAACTTTACAATAAAACATACTTTGAGCAAGCCTAAACCTAGACTCTATGTTTTGATCATGGTTTGCCAACTCAATATACATTGAAATTCTAATACACTAGTCCCTAAGGTCTTAGAACCTAACAACTTTGTCTAAGCCTAATTGCCTTTATTTGACTTTATCGATTCGTGAGTTTGTAGTTTTGTGTATTGTGAATATTTTATATTTCTTTAATGTTTTGTGTAAGTGTATGTAATTGTGTGATTGGTTGATGGCTGATGACTCTTGTCTCTTGAGTGGGAGGGGTGGTCAAATCATCAGAGGCATCATACTTTTATGATTCTCTAGTGTACCATATCAATTAAAGAAACTTTGAAATTGTCGTGTTGTTATCCAAATCCTCTCTCTCTCTCTCTCTCTCTCTCTCTCTCTCTCGTGACACGATGCATTACTGGTGGATGGGGCCATGGCATAATGGCAAGATATTTGGATTGGGGCAGTGGAGGCATTAAAAGTAAGTGATCAAGATATTATAAAAGACAAAAAAAAATAAATTATGTTAGGCAGTAGGTTGAGTCAGGCGGATGATTATTTTTAGTCTTTACATTGTGCAAAGCAAACTAAATAGTGTGGTGTGTGCTAGATTGCTAGTGGTTAGTAAAGAAAAATAATGAAACAATTAAACAACAATAATTAATAATTTTATTAATATTTCAAATGAACTTATAGTTTATTGTTTATTCTTTTGCTAGAATTATAGACAAATATTTGACGAGAAAACTATGTACCAAGATTCATCTCCTATGCAAGATTCATTTTCATCTTCTAAGTGAATTCGTGTTGACTTTAACTTAAAAAAATTTCGTTTAGATCTTGGGCTACGAGAAAAGATATCATCTTATCATCTTAATAATCATGATGAAATAAGAATATTTTATTTGCTTGTGAAGTTAGTTTTGACTCTTCCTGTCACTACTGCAAGAGTAGAAAAAAGTTTTTCAGCAATGAAATATATTAAGAATGAACTACACAATCGAATAGGAGATCAGTGGATGAATGATTGCTTGGTTGTGTACATTGAAGGAGATGTAGTTTACAGCATTGATAATGAGACTATCATGTAACGATTTCAAAATATGAAAACTCGTAGAAGAAAATTGTAAAACTTTATATATTTGCATGTTTTTTGATTGTTGTTATTGTTAATATATGAATTTCTCTTTTTATTAGATTGTATAATTTATGCTTCTTAAGGACTACCCTGGAAAAAAATTCCTAGAGTCGCCACTCTTGAAAGCAATAGAAGAGTCGAGGTTTGCGGTCGTTATTTTTTCAAGAGACTATGCTTCTTTGAGGTGGTGCTTGATTGAGCTAACAAAAATTGTTGAGTGCATGAAAATGACGGGATTGGTAGTTCTACCTGTTTTTCACTATGTAGATCCTAGTGATGTGCGAAATCATAAGGAGACTTTTGGAAAAGCCTTTTCTAAACATGGAGAGCGCTTCAAGGATAACATAGGATATGTACAAACGTGGAAAGCTGTTCTGGCAAAAGTTGCTGATCTTGCTGGATGGGATTTAAAAGATAAGTTTGAATTTCTTTGGAATAATGTTATTTATAGTTAACTTTTATTTCTTTTTTCTTTTTCAAAATATATTTATTATTACTTACTTTTTTTTTTTATTTGGCCACTTGATAAGAGAGTATTTAACTATATATAGAATACCTAGACTAACCCTATTCTAATCCTAGTAGGACTAGATTCTAGACATGCAATATTACTTTACAAGTTCACACAGACCTTGCAACAAATTTGGCCCCTAATAGCTCTAAAATTGTCCCCATAATACATCTAGTACGTGTAGGACAGTGTTAAATTGCAACAAATTTGAGAAAAATTTACATTACTACTTCTATTATTCTATAAATTCTATTATTTTTGAAAGATTAAAATAATACTGATATAATAAAACAATAGTTGTTTAAGAAAAGATGATGGTATAGGACGATGTAAAAATCTCAACCGTACATGTTAAAACATTAGATGTGGAAAATATTTTAAACAATTAATTAATGCTTCAGTGCTTCGATAAAATGTAACATGCCTGCCGTGTCGTTTTGCATATTGTGCTTTTGCCTTACCATGTCCACATGGCCCTACGGGCTTAAACAACAATTAATGGCCAACTTTATATTTGATAATAAAAAAAAGTCAGACTTTATGGTGTGAAAATGGCCAACTTTATAGACAAAACAAAAGCAAGTGGGAAACTTCATTGCTGGTCTTCAACCAAAAAAAAAAAAAAGTTCATAGCTAATCACCTGGAAGTTCACTCAGCCTTGCCAGAGAAACTTAAAATCTCTTATTGTTGCTCCCATTCTCTAAGTCTGCAACACTCTCTGGTACACATCGCTTAACAAGCTAGTAAGTTACCAATTGCTTCCATGGCCACTCAAGCAACTTCCTCCTCCCCCTCTTCAACTTCTTCAACATCTTCTTCTTTTTCTTCTTGCCCTCGATGGAAATATCATGTGTTCCTTAGTTTTTGCGGTGTTGACACCCGAATGAATTTCACAGATCATCTTTATACTGCTTTGAAACAGAAGGGTATTATCACTTTCCGGGATGATGAAAAACTTGAGCGAGGAAAGTATATTTCTCAAGAGCTCTTAAAAGCAATAGAAGAGTCCAAGTATGCTATCATTGTTCTCTCAACAAACTATGCTTCTTCAAGGTGGTGCTTAATTGAGCTAGCAAAAATTGTTAAATGCAAGAAGGAGACCGGAGTGACAGTTTTGCCTGTTTTTTATCATGTGGATCCTTCTGATGTAAGGAACCAGAATGGCATTCTTGCTGAAGCCTTTGCTAAACATGAGAAAGATACCAGGATTAACACAGAAGATGTGCAAGCATGGAAAGCTGCTTTGAAAGATGTGGGTGATATATCTGGATGGCATTTGCATGATAGGTAACATTTGACTTGAGTAATTTTGTCCATACTATTATCTTTTTGATTTGCCAAATCATACTATTATCAATATCTTAATTTTCTACACTAAAATTGTCGACTTTCCCATGGACTAACAAGAATTTTTTTTTTAACTTTTTCGAGTCAATCAAACCAGAGAAAATTTCTATTTATCTCCTACGTGTATATTATGAACTTAGGACATTATATATAATATTACATTGGACCCTGGTTGAAGAACCTTTGGGTAGTTTGAAGCATGGTAGTATATGTATATTAGTGATTTAGTCAATATATACAAATTAAGACACAAACTTAGCAACTAATCCGCATTCTTTAAAGCAATTTGATTGGTATTTATAGTTGACCCTTTAATGCCTCAATTCAAATTCTTGCCACCTTTTAGTTCAAAATGTCTAATACTTATTTATCCCAAAAGCATGACAAGACTCATTACAGCACAAATGTGTTTAGACATCTACTTAATCAGTAGTTATTTCCAAAGTCTATAATAAGTAGGTTCTAATCCCATATATACTTTGTTTTTTTGGTAGATTTCTCATACATTCATTATTATTACTCAACTTTTTTATTTATTTGGCCACATGATAAGAGAGTATTTAACTATTTATAGAATAACCTACTCTAACCCTATTCTAATCCTAGTAGGACTAGATTCTAGACGTGTAAGTATAAGCTTTACACAGACCTTGCAACAAATTGGGCCCCTAATAGCTCTAAAATTGTCCTCATAATACATCTAGTAATGAATTTCTAATTATAATTAGGCACTCTCAGTGTGGCTTAACAAAGCTAAGATTATGTTTATACTGAATGTTTTGTCTCTAAATGTAGCTAGCTTTGCGTCATAAAATTATTGTTTTACTATTTTCTTTGCAGGTATGAATCAATAATTATACAAAAAATCATTGGAAGGATATTTAGTGAGTTGTATCACAAACTCCCATGTGTTTCCGAGGACCTTGTTGGAATGGACACCTGTGTTAAGGAAATGTTGGATTTATACATAGGTGAAGGGTTGGGTGGTGTTCGCTTTGTTGGGATATGCGGGATGGGTGGAATGGGCAAAACAACCCTTGCACATGAAATTTATAGAAGAATTTCTGATAACTTTGAAGCTAGAAGCTTTATTGCTAATATTAGAGAAGAAACTAAAAATCAAGGTCTAGTTTCTTTACAAAAACAACTTCTTTCTAAGATCCTCATGGAAAGTGAAATAAATATATGGGATGTTTGTGAGGGAATCAATGTTATAAGGAATACACTATGTAATAAAAATGTTTTTATTATTCTTGATGATGTGGATGGAGATGAGCAATTAGAAGCATTGGCAGGGAAGCATGATTGGTTTGGTCCTGGAAGTAGAATCATTGTAACAAGCAGAGATAGCCATTTATTGATAAGATGTGGTGTGGATTACATATATACAGCCAAGGAATTGAATAATGATGATGCTTTGCAGCTTTTTAGTTGGAAAGCTTTTCATAAACCTCATCCTGAAGAAAATTATGTGAATTTGCCTAAGGACTTTGTAAATTATGCTAAAGGCCTTCCTTTAGCTCTTAAAGTTTTGGGTTCTTCATTGTTTGCTAAAAAATTGAAAGAATGGGAAAGTGCCCTATATAAACTAAAAAAGAACCTAATAGAAACATTTTGGATATACTTCAAATAAGTTTTGATGAGCTTACAAATTCGGAGAAACGATTGTTTCTAGATATTGCATGTTTTTTCAAAGGAGAGGACAAAGATTGCATAAGAGATATATTGGAAAGTTTTTATTATTCTCTAGACTACGATCTTGGTGTTCTTATGGACAAATCTCTCATAACCATTTATGGCCATGGAACTTTGTGGATGCATGATTTGCTACAAGATATGGGTCAAGAAATCATTCGTCGTGAATCTCCTAAAGAACCTGGTGGACGTAGTAGGTTGTGGATTTATGATGATGTCATTCATGTATTGAAGAATAATTTTGTAAGTTGACTAGTACAAACCTGAACTTAAAAAATTATATATATTGTTATAAAATTTTCTAACAATTTACCAATTATTCTAATTTTGTTGTTTTTTCTTATTAGGGAACAGAGGTAATTGAAGGCATAATGATAAACATACCTATTCAAAAAGTGGAACACCTGAGTGCTGAAGCCTTCTCAAAGATGAAAAATTTGAGATTGCTTAAAATTAGTAGTGAGAAACTTCCAGAAGACTTCATAAATGGTACTATGCGACTTCCAAAAGACCTCATTAGAGGTAAGGTGCAACTTCCACAAGGCCTCAATTATCTTTCTAATGAGTTACGTCTTCTTGAATGGCCTGAATATCATTTAAAATGTTTACCAACCAATTTCCAACTAAACAAACTTGTTGAATTGAGAATGCATTGTAGTGGCATCAAACAACTATGGAATGGAAACATGGTAAGATTTTTAGTTATGAAAATGTGCATTTTATTCATTTTCAGTAAGACTTGACTTTATCTAATAATTTTTTTTTTTTTTGGTTTATAACAGAATTTAGGCGAGTTAAGACTCATTGACCTAAGTGACTCTCAAAACTTGATTGAGATGCCAGACCTTAGTGGAGCCCCGAAGCTTAAGCAATTGATTTTTCGACATTGTACAAGACTATATAAGATTCATGCATCTATAGAAGATCTCAAACAACTTATTCGATTGGATTTGAATGGTTGCAAATGTCTTGAAAGTCTTCCTCACAAGATCAGCTTGGAAGCACTTGAAATTTTCGATCTTGGTGGTTGTTCAAGACTGAAGAAGTTTCCAGAAATTGTAGGAAATATGTCACATTTGTCGAAACTTTGTTTGAGTGGGACAGCTATAAAAGATCTACCATTATCAGTGGAGCATTTAACTGGCCTTATTGAATTGGATCTAAGGGACTGTAAAAACCTATCAAGTCTTTCGAATGCATGTTGTTGTTTGACGTCTCTAAAAGTTCTCACTTTATCTGGCTGCTCAAAGCTTGATGAATTACCAGAGAATTTGGGTAATATTGAAGGCCTAGAAAAGCTAGACGTGAGTGAAACTGGTATAACAGGGCTACCTTTATCTATTGCTCACTTAAAAAATCTCGAAGTACTATCTCTCCGTGGATGTGCGGGGCTATCATCTAAATCATTCAATAAGCTCCTGAGTTTTCCTTTAATGCAACGAAAAAGAAGTCCTGATCCCATGGGCATGTTAGAGTCTTGTTTACAAGGCTTATGGTCTTTGACGGACCTGGATTTAAGTTTTTGCAATATTCAAACTATTCCTGGTGTTCTTGGGTCCTTTTCATCTTTAAAAAAATTAAATCTAAAAGGAAACAATTTTATTTGCCTTCCTGAAAGTATCATTCAACTTTCTAATTTGGAAGGCCTTTATTTGGGCAGTTGCACTCAACTTCAAACGTTGCCCAAACTTCCATTAGATTTGTATTTGATTGATGCTACAGGGTGTACCTCACTGGAAACATTTTCATCAAGTCCAGAATATGATTCTTGGCCGAATAAAATATGTCTTTTCAATTGCTTCAAATTGATTTATAATCAAGGCAAAGGCGACCCGTTGTCAACAATTCTAAGACATTATATCATTAAGGTCTCTCTCTCTCTCTCTCTCTCTCTCGCATGCGAGTGAAGTTCTAAACATCATGATTTGTTTGTTTCAGAGATGCTGTAACCCGGATAGGTTAAGATTTCTCACAATTCCTGGAAGTGAAATTCCGAATTGGTTTAGGCACCAAAAGGTGGGGGCTTCAGTGAATTTGCAAGTGCCTTCACATCTATTATTGAGTAGCAAATTTATGGGAATCGCTGTGTGTGCTGTTTATATATTCCGCCAGCATCATCCTCTATATTGGCTTCGTTGTTTTGTTAAAGCCAACAGAGGTCATGGCTTTCACGGATTGTGGCATGATTTATTGGACGAATTTGGTAAGATTGAATTGTATCATCTTTGGTTCGAATATTTTCCCTATACAGTACTTGAACACCAATGGAAAAAAGAATTGGATGCTAATGAATTCACCCAAATTGAGGTTACATTTAAAACCTACGGTCCAGGCTTGGAGGTTACAAAATGCGGAGCCCGTTTGATATTCGAGCAAGACATTGAAGATCTCAAACAAACTAAGCTTGGGTCTAGTAGCTGCACTATCACTCCTTATTATGAGGATGATGATTTACGCAATTCAGAGAAAGATACCAAAATTAAGGAAAGCGGCGATGATGAACCCCCACACCCAAAGTGGACAGAGCACCCTAATCTAATTGAAAATTGGATTGGGAATTCATTCATACAAGGACAAGGTGACTCTGATTTTGAGTGAGGAAAGAGGAACCCCAGTGAAAGTGGCAACTTTGATGAATTTGCACAGTTGAAAAACTTTTTTTTCTCTTTGATATTTTTTGTAAGTCACCTCTTTCTCTTTCTTATGGTTCTGTTGCAATTGATTGTGTGTTCACAATTTTTGTTCAATTATGCCAAAGGGTAAAATCAGCACTTTTGTTGTTCTATCTATAGTATTTGCTACAATACTGAATTCCCACTTCAGTGTTGTTGTGTAATCAAATGGAAAGTAGAATATTTGGACCCTTTTCAAAAAAAAAAAAAAAAGGCACGTGATTTTGTTTTTCTTCACCACATTAACCCTTTTGAAATCTGAAAATGGAGTCAATGATTTTTTTTTCCCCATTTGTATGAAGCTTTGGAAATTTGGCTTTTGGTTTTCGGATTTTGTGTTGAGTTTGCCCTAGAATTGGGCCTGTAATAGTTGAATTAGACTCCGGTCGTTGCTGTTTTTTTTTTTTTTTTTTTTGTTGGATCCCATATAAGAAACTTCGTTTTATATATATATATATATATATTTTTTTTTTTTTTTTTCATTTAAACAATTTGATTTTAGAAATGAAGTTTTTTCTAGAACTCCTGGTGTGTTTGTGTGCGGATTATCTTTCCTTATAATATTGTAGTTGATGGATTGTCTTCTATCAATTATTTGAGTTATTGCTGATCAGAATAGACTTTATTGTTGTGCTCTAAACAAACTTTTATTTCATTTGTTTATTTAGTTAAATTTGTTTTCTTTTCTAGTGTACAAGCATCTAGATATGATTCTGGACAATTTGGAATTAGAAACTTCTCATCATCTTATTTGTCATTTAGAAACCGAAAGCAGAGATAGAGGCTACACAATGATCGTACTACCGCCAGAGCACAGGGTTTGGTGCTTACTACAACGACCACAACACTGTCTTTGAGTGTCTGTGGGGTTGATGCTAATGATGATGGAGTGGAACTGGGATTGGTGCAATTTCTGTTTGGCTACAAGGAAACTTGAGGTTAATTAAAGTGAAAAGGGTAAAAATATTTTGAATCATACGGGCTGAAATAGCGGTTCCCGACTTATTTCTTGAGTTCTTAATTTTTTGGTTTCCCTTCAAAACACACACACACACACACACACAGATATATATATATATATATATATATATATATATATATATATATATTTTCGAATCCTTTAATTTTCATACAAACTTTTCAAAACACATGAGTGCAGCTCTAGCAAGCCAATTGTGTTTGGCTTTTCTGGCAATTTCTTTCCTTTAAATAAAATGTATTTTTCCAAGAAAATAGGAGGAGCTTACTGTGGTTTATGTTGTTTTGTATATATGTTTTCTGAAGGTACCAGTTGGAGCTATGCCGGAAAGCTTTGGAGGAGAGTATTGTTGTTTATATAGGGACAGGTTGTGGGACAACCACATTGCTGTACTGCTTATACATGAGCTGGGTCACTTGATAAGGAAGCCCCAGAAGAGCATATGCATCATCCTCGCCCCTACGGTGGGTCTGGTTCAGCTGGTAAGCTACTATCTATCATGTTGGTTTTGTAATTTCATAATTAGTTTTGGCTTGTAGTTAAGTTTGAGACAATATTTGTAGGTTATATGGCTGGTACATTGCACAATAATGAAGTGATGTGCTCTTTGGCTTGGCTGAAGTTGTAGGTATGTAGGTCGTGAGAAGTGGGTAGGGTTGTTGCTTTTTAGTGCTTATGTATGGAATTTCTCATTGTGATTCTAGATTTTAAGAAGGGGCATTCTGAATCTAGGTTATTCAAGTTCACAATGGAAGGGAGTTTGGCATTTTATCATCAGAACCATGATTATACTATGAAGTATGAACTCATGATCCCTTGAAATATATAAACAAAATCAAGATAGGGCTAGACTACCAAATAGTACAAAAGCATCAATTCCTAGAACCCAGGATTCAATTCCTAGAAATTGACCAACCTTGATAGTGCAGAAGTTTGGGCTTACTCTTTAAACAGCTAGGTGATATGTAGTGTAAGCAAGCAAATAAAGGATTGTGTGGCCTCTTTATCTGTTAATTGGGGTCTCATTCGTCAATTGATGATTGATAATTGTGAAAGAAAAATGCAAAACTCTAATTATGATTTATGAGGCATGACCCAGTAGAACAAGAAGCTCTAATGAGGAATTTCACCTTGAGAGACTGAGACAACCCCACTGATACCATTCTTAAAGATATGGGAAAACAAGTTTTTGAATAACCTCTCCACTACTTGTACAGTTGCCTTTAGTACTGCTGTGCTCTTCCTTCTGTCTTAAATTTAAATAAATATCTCATTTATTTCTAATTCTCTTTGTGATTTGGTGAGTAATGACTTTTCCATCCTTTCACTCATAATGGCACTTCCTTATTTTATAATAACTGGAAATTTTACCGCAAAATGGGTATTCACTCTTCAATAATTGATAGATTAACATTGCCAAAATGTATATATTTCCTATTCTCTTGGATAAACATTGTACCGCAAAATGGGTATTCACTCTTCAATAAATATAGTTGAATTAGATTGGCACTGACGTAAAACAAATTTAAATTAGAATATGTGATTGCCAACCCTTTACATCATTTTAAGTGGTCATTGGAAGTAACAACTGAGAGAAGCATACTGCTTGTGTATATGACCTGTGTGATATTGGGTCCAATGCTAGTGTTCACAAACACTTTTATGGGACAATGTCCCAATATGGAATTTTGTTGATAGATCTCATGTGCATGATTTATATTGTTCTCTGCATCTCAACCTGCAGTGGAAAATGTATCCTCAAGATTTAAATGAGCCCATATTATTCCTTAATTTTGGTTTGGTTTGGTTCTCCATTTTACAGGACATCGAACAGTTCTGCTTACAGTCATTATGTATATCCTTATTGTACATTAGAAAATATTTACAATGCTATGCTAGTATATTGGCTCTCAAGCTGTCAATTTTCAAAATTGTTTTTTTTTTGGGGTGGGGGGTGTGCATATTGCTGTTGACTCTGCTCTCCTGCAGATCATGCTCATGTAACCGGTCAGATGCCTGTGAATTGACTATTATCTTCTGGACATAAAGAGGACTTGCTGATGACTGTGCAAGAATGCTGGTTGCTTCTGCTTCTGCTGATGACTATGCTGTTAAGCCTTTGACAAATTCAGCTGCTAAGTGGAGAAAGAGGCTTTTCATAGGATGTATTCCGATTGAATCTACAGTTGATAATGTGCAGTTGCATTTCAGTCAGTTTAGCTATGTTTTGGACGTGTATCTTATGAAGGTAAAAAGAAGCTGATTTATATGTAGTATAATTGAGAATGTGTGGGTGGCTAGCTGATGAAAATATTACTGCACTGTTTTTCTTGACAACTTCTTTCTAAGTGCTTCAAACATGCTATGAAGCATGTGATAAGATGTATTGTTAAATCAGATTGGGGTTCAAGTTTTTAAAATGGGCATGCTTGTAGAGCGATACTTTTACCAACTTATCTATATAGCAAAAATTCAATATTGCGCAATGCTGAAATTAAGATGTTCAGATATGACTACAAGAGGGAAAATGAACACATGATGAACACTTAGAGGTAACACCAACTGGAAACAGATGAGATATTCTGCCAAATTCATCCTGGGACAAGAATTGAAAATTAGTAATTTCTCAGAGGCTTTTCTTGGTACTAATTGTAATTGATTGCTTGGTTTTTCATGGTGCTATTTGCACATCATGTAAACTCATTTTGTACTGTAATTGCATATTCTGTGTTATGTATTAGTATTTATCAGATCGTTTTTGGGTGTTGCCCATATGTTATTGGCATAACTAATATCATAATGCATTTTGCTTCAGGATGAAAGAAAAATGTGTCATAGGGGGTTCGGTTTTATGACATTGTCTGATGAAATTTCAGCTGAGTACACTTCTCAGAAAGTACATAGGATACGTGGGCAGACGTGTGCATGTTATCATAATATATGATAGACAGGTGGTTGGGTCCAATAGGCACTCATGTGGGTAGATAACTATCAAAGGAAAGAGCCTCAGAACTTTCTTGTGCAGAGTGGTTTGGTGGGCTACTGTCTATCACATATGGTCTCAGAGAAACTTAAGAATTCATGGAGAGGTCAAAACAGAGGAAATCAAAGTGAAGAGAATGAGAAAGGATGGTAAGTTTAGAATGATGTTCAAAGGAAGTAACCGCAACTCTATCCTAACCTAAACAGAGTTATCTGTTATAACTGGAGGGTACCACATTCCATCATTCATGGCTTCTGCTTAAAAGTTTTGCTAGTAGCTGGGTTTGTGATTGGTCTTATTTTTTTAAAAAAGATGTTGGGTAAGATTAACACCAATCTGATGCTGTAGTTTAGTCCGAAGGCTCATATCTCTATGTAAAACTGGGTTGGGACGATGTAACACTGTTTTCAAATGGAGATGATCTTTTAATGTATAGGTCAGGGCAGATGCCTTTGTTGTAGTGGACTAACTGAAGAATCAGTGTTTTAAGTGTTTCTGTTTTGTAACAATAAAAAATTATGAATTATCCAAAAAAGATAGAAGAATGCTCAATTCCATATTTTTTTTGTGAGGATGCAACAAAAGAGTCTGTAGGGGCAAGGACAAGCACCCAATCCATTATTGCATTTGTCATCATCTTCCCGCTATAGCACCTTTGTATTCCATCCTAGTATTTTAAGCCAAATAGTTAATTATTCTAATTATGTTCTAGACTTGATAGATATTATCATACACAGTATTGCGTAAATAAATAAATAGATGAATACATAATTTAGTTATCTAGGGAAACTAATGGAATAACAATTCCAAAGTACAAACCACTGTCGGGGGGCTTAACTAACAACCATAAGGAAAATAGCTCCACTATGTAAATTTGAAATATATACAATAGGCTTAACTTTAAATCTGTTACTATGAGCTTCATGGATGCATTTTTCGGATATAACCAAATCCGAATGGACGAAGCTGATCAAGAGAAGACTTCGTTTGTAACAAGCCAAAGCCTTTTTTGCTACAAAGTCATGCCCTTTGGCTTGAAAAACGCTGGCGCAACCTATTAGAGGCTCATGAACAAGATGTTTGCATGACAGATTGGAAGAAACGTCCAAGTATATGTCGACGACATGCTAGTTAAAAGTCGAAGGGAAGAAGATCATTTGGAGGATCTCAAAGAAACCTTTGACACTCTTCGCTCCTATAACATGAAGCTCAATCCAAGCAAGTGTGCCTTCGAAGTGACGGCGGGAAAGTTTTTAGGGTACATGATATCCCAAAGAGGCATCGAGGCCAACCCGGACAAGATTCGGGCCAAAATGGGGATGGCACCTCCTAAAAATATGAAGAAAGTACAAAGCCTTAATGGCAGGGTCACCGCGCTTAATAGATTCGTGTCGAGGGCAACGGATAGATGTCTACCATTCTTCCGCACACTGAAAAAATCCTTTGAATGGATGGCCGAATGTCAACAAGCGTTCGAAGACTTGAAGGTCTACCTCTCTTCACCGCCGCTACTAAGTCCCTCACAACCAGGAGAAGAACTATTCCTTTATTTGGTCGTCTCTCCAGCTGCCGTTAGTGCGGCCTTAGTTAGAGAAGACGACAGGGTCCAAAGGCCCATGTACTACGCGAGCAAGGCGCTGCATGGTGCAGAAGAGAGATATCCCCCCATGGAAAAACTCACCTTCGCTCTGGTCACGGCGACCCGTAAACTCAAGCCATACTTCCAAGCCCATATGATAGTCGTCCTAACTGACAAACCTTTACAGCGAGCAATGGGCAGCCCTGGAGCCGCCGGACGAATGACATTGTGGTCAATAGAGTTGAACGAATTCAACATACAATATCGCCCCCGCACCACCATCAAGGGACAAGCAGTTGTCGACTTCATTGCGGAGCTCACCAGCACGGAATGCGAGGAGGCAGAAAATCCCCAATGGAGCGTTTTTACAGTCGTCTAACAAGAAGGTTGGTGGAGCAGGGGTCGTACTTAAATCTCCAGAAGGCAACGAGATCGAATGTATGATTCGTCTCGATTTTCCTACAACTAATAATGAAGCTAAGTACGAAGCCCTGATAGTAGGTTTAGACTTTGCCAAAGCTGTGGAGGCTGCGAACGTAGTTATTCACTGCGACTCCTAAGTCGTTACAAGTCAAGTGAACAGCGAGTACAAGTGTAAGGGCGAAAAGATGAAGAAGTACTGGGAGCAAGCGAAGAGGAGGATAGATGGGCTGCAGGCCAAGATAGTCCAAATCCCAAGAGAAGAAAACGAGCAGGCCGACCATCTTGCCAAAACCGCGTTTGCGGAGTCTATGATAACTATCGACAAGGTGCTCTCTTTTATTCAGCCTTCACCACTAATAGACGTTCTTAATATACAGGAGATTGGTTCCGAAAACAATTGGACCACCCCCCTGATCTCCTACTTAAAAGATGGTACGCTACCTGACGAGAAGGATGCCGCAAGGAAGCTAAAGGTCCAGTTAGCACGGTTCGTCTTGATAAAGGACATCCTGTATAAGAGGGGCTTCTCTCGACCATACTTAAGATGTTTAGGCCCCAAAGAATAAGACTACATTATGAGAGAAGTACACGAGGGGATATGCGGCAACCACTCAGGGTCACAGTCATTAGTACATAAGTTGATTCAGGCCGGATACTACTGGCCGACAATGCAAAATGACGCCCAGGTTTATGTAAAAGCTTGCGACAAATGTCAAAGGTTCAGCAATATCATTAGATAGCCGGCGGAAGAATTGACCCCCATAACCGCCCCATGGCCATTCTCCCAGTGGGGGTTAGATATCATGGGACCATTCCCAATAGCAGCAAGGCAGCTGAAGTTTCTCATCGTCGGCATCGATTACTTCACTAAATGGGTCAAAGCTGAAGCCTTAGCCACGATCACTGAAAAGAATGTACGGAATTTCGTGTGGAAAAACATTGTTTGCAGGTACGGAATTCCAAGAGTCTTGATCTCAAACAACAGTAAACAATTTGACAACAACTCCTTCCAGACCTTCTGCTCAGAGCTAGGAATCAAGAACCACTATTCCTCCCTAGCCCATCCTTAAGCAAATGGACAAGTTGAAGTCACGAACCGATCCTTGCTTCGAATCATCAAGACTCGGCTTATAGGGGCAAAGGGCATATGGCCTGAGGAGCTACCCAGCGTACTATGGGCATACAGAACGACAGTAAGGACTCCCATGGGAGAAATTCCGTTCCAGCTAACATAGGGGAGTGAAGCGGTCATCCCAGCCAAGATAGGACTCACGAGTTACAGGGTGGACAATCATGACGAGGGAAGAAATGACCAAGAGCTATGTATACGGCTAGATCTAGTTGACGAGGTAAGGGTGGTTGCTGAGCAGAGACTCGCACGATACCAGGACCTCATGGCCAAGCACTACAACTCCCGAGTCAAGCGCCAATACTTCAAAGTCGGAGACCTTGTTTTAAGGAAAGTGATGGGCGCCGCCAGAGATCCCGCACAAGAAAAGCTTGGCCCAAACTGGGAAGGACCCTACATGATTACATCATGGCAAAGAAAGGACACCTATCACTTAGAAACACTTGACGGACAGAGGCTACGACACCCATGGAACGCCGAGCATCTTAGAAAGTACTACCAGTAAAGGATAGCAAGCAGAACACTACTCCTCATTACCAGTTTATATTTTTTTTAATTATTTGTCCTAGTTTATTCTTGTCTACAATATATTTTAAGCCCAAAGGGCTGAAAGTTTATTCTTTTTCGAACAAAGTTCTACTTATGCATTCATCATGATAAGAGGAGTTTTATTCAGAAACGACTAGTAAACTTATTATGTCTTCAAGGAGACAGCAAGTCCACAAAGTGGACGACCTTATTGCTAAGTCCACAAAATGGACGACCTTATGGCCAAGTCCACAAAGTGGACGACCTTATGGCTAAGTCCACAAAGTGGACGACCTTATTACTAAGTCCACAAAATGGACGACCTTATGGCCAAGTCCACAAAGTGGACGACCTTATGACTAAGTCCACAAAGTGGACAACCTTATTGCAAAGTCCACAAAGTGGACGACCCTATCTTTTGAATCCACAAAATGGACGAATCTACCACAAGGTCCACAAAGTGGACGACCTTATCACTAAGTACACAAAGTGGACAGGGGCAACAAAGTGACGGGATCAGTGTAACGTCCAAAAAGAGAAAAAGTCCATTATAAAACCTACAAAATAAATAAAATCTAAACTAGAATCCATGAAGTTGATGAATAATCAGCAGAGAAAAAGCTGAACCCGTCACCTACCAAAGAGAAAAAGCTAACGTCGTCACATATAAAGTGATGGATATGTGGCAAACATCTCAAAATATCAGCTAAAAGAAAGCTAACGGCGTTGCTCATAAAAGTGACAGATATACGACGAACAAATAAGTCGTACCGAATCAGCTAAGAAAGGTGACGCCGTTAAAAGCTGACAGGCATATAGCTAAGTTTTGATCCGACGCCGTCACCCATGAGGCAAACGGATTGATAAAAACAGCTCGAGGTCTGAGCTAAAAAGAGGCTGACGCCGTTATCACTTTGATAAATAATAGTGAAACAACGCCATCATCCACAGGCTAACGGGATCATCACGAGCAAGTAGTTTTAACATAGAATATAAAAAGAGAGAAACATGCTTTGAATATAAAACAACATATTAAGATTAACACAAACAATGTCTTTACAAAAGCCCAGAGAAACGGGCGTCAAGCATTAAAATTCGTCTACACCTTTTAAAAAAAAAAAAAAAAGGGAGAAGGAAAAAGTGCTAAGGTTCATGACGTCGGGGGATCTTGAGACCTTCCGTCATCTTCGGCGATAAAGGGCTGGGCGTAAGGAATAGAAGGGCTGACGGCACTTAGATCGTTGCCATGAGGATTTGCTGGAGTCAAAGTGGCAGGTTGGTCCGCGGCTGGCTGAGCAAGAACGACGTTGTCATCCCTTTGGTTAGCATCGCCCCCTTCTTCATTGACGGTGTCGCCTGCAGGGGTTAACGGGATAGACTCATCCATGGAAATCTTGGATAAATCCAAGTCAGTACAAACGGATTTTACTTGTTTTAAGCAATCCTCAAACCCGTCACCATATTAGGCGGCACAAGCGTTTATGAAGGATGACGAGTCCTTAAACTTCGTCACAGCGTTGCTCCTGGCTGTTTTCACCTGGACTAGGATAGACTTCAGCTCCTTTTCCGTCGTCAGCTTGGCTTCTTCTTCCAGTGTCCGTCGACGACTTTCCTCAGCCAGCTTCTCCTTTAAATCCTTCAGCTCCGTACCTAGGACACGGTTCGCATCCTTGTATTGCGCTTGGCTGTCAGCCAAGTACTTGATACGCTCGTGCAGACGGGCGATCACCCCCTCCTTGGCAGAGCACCTCTTTGACAAAGCCTTCATCCGAACCATAGCCTGCATGGCCGAAGAAATGACAACGTCAGAATATTGAAACTAGTCAGGCACCAAAGTAAAGAGAGAGGCATACCCTAGTAAGATCAAACAGGCCTAACGCCCCTATCTCGTCAGTAGCTTGCTCAGCACAGGGGTCCATCTCTTCATCCTTTAAAATGGACTCCGTCACCTCCACAGCATAGTCTTTGTGGGTTAAAAGGCGGCGTACGGATCCCTGGGTGACGGGGCCTGACGAGGTCATCGGCCCTTTACTTGCCCCATGGACGAACCTGGAAGGTGACGGCCTTTTCGAAGATTTTTCCCCAGGAATCATAGTAACCCTCTTCCCGGGACAGTCATCCTTGCCGTCAGGCTTCCTCTTGGCTCCTGTCCTCCCAACGGGCTTCGGGGCAGACGGTAGTGTCAACTCACCCCTAGCCTTCTCCTATTCCTTCTTCTTGGCAGCAGCGGCAGCCCGCACTCTTTGCCTAGCTGACTCCATTTCTGCAAAAGATAGAGAAGGTTAAAAAAGAGACAGCGTCAGGATGCAGACAAGAATAAGCGTAATTAGGTCCCGACACTTCCGCTCGTCCAATGGGATAGCCGTCACTCGACGAATAAAATCCTCTTGTTCCGCGGTAATGTGTGGACGATTGTTAGCTGAAACAAAAAGGAGACGGGTTAAAGGACCAAACAGATAGACGAAGTAAAAGAGCCGACGGACCAACCTGAGTTCCTAACGTATGCCCAGGTATTGTCAAAAAAGCCATGAGGCATTGACTCCCACTCCTCTTGACAGCATACCCAGTTCGTCTCCTCTACAAAGAAATATCTGCCCTTCCACTTCCTATTGGAATCGGGCATGTCCAATACCAATTTCAACTCTTTTTCCCTTACTGCGAAATGATACACCCCCTTTGACGAGGAGATATGCTGAGGACGATAGCACCAAAAGAACTCATCCAGAGTTAACTGACGATTCCCACCACTCAGACGACCCCACAGGATCTCGGCACCAATGAAGGTTCGTCAGGCGTTAGGGGCAATCTGGCTAACGGATATCCCCAGAAAATTAGCCAGCTGACGATGTAAGGCCGTCAGTGGTAGCCTTAATCCAGCAGCGAACATGACATCATACATGCCGACATCCGCGATTCGTCCCGAATAACATCTCTCACCTTCCTCGGGAAGGCGAATTAGGATATCGTCTGGTATTTGATAACGGGACCGCAAACTTTTGAAAATATTTTTCGACATCGTCAAAAGGAATTTGTTGACAGACCATTCTGGGGGTAGGATGAAAGGACGATCATCACCAGAAGCTCCCGAGGTACTCTTTAAGGTTTCCTCGTCACCGTCACTCCCACCCCCGTCACTGGTACTTCCTTTTTCTTCATTGATCCTCTGGTCTCCGTCACCTACCCTCTCCTCTCCACCGTCCTCACTCAGCTCACTTTCTCTAGAACTCCCTACTTCCTTGTCAAAAGAAGGGGTTGACGTTTCCCTTTCTAACGACTAGGATAGGCCCTCCTCGAGCTCATGGCCTGATTGGTATACCTCGTCGTAACCCGCTCCGTCGCGGATCGACGATTGATCACTCGTCGTCTTCCTAGACATCTGACTACCTACAAACGACAAGTTTTATTCTAAGAACCTAGGTAGACGACTTCACTAAAGGGCAGTACTAGAAAAGTAAAAAAGTAAAGTAAAGGGAACTTACGGGTGGAAGGACAGTCTCAAGAAGTTGATGGCAGTCTGGTTGACGGAGTAAGAAAATCAGCGATGACGTTCTCTTTCTCTCGAAATCAGCAAGGTGTGAAAAGTTGGAAACAAGAGGGAAAATGAAATATATATATATATAGGCGAAAGGGGGCACGAAAGATGAAGCGACACGCTTGTCTAGGCACGGAGCCAATCATTCCAAGCCATGTGTCCCACCATTTAATGAAGATGGAGCGAATTACCACACGAGTGGTTTCCCAATAACGTCAACTCCATAACTCGTCAGCTACAGCTGACGGGGTCATAGAGTAGGGGGTAGCTGATGAGGATAATTGTATAAGTTACTACCTTAAGGTGGTTGACGGGAGTATCAAGCCCGTCAGCTCTGATCACCAAACCATTCCCTCTTGACATCCGCGGCTCCGCCTCATATCTAACAGCGTTGGGCTGAAGGAAGAAAATCTGACGGAGTCAAAGCTGAAGGTCCTAGGTTGACGAGCTTACCAGAAACATACGTAGGCTGACGACCTTACCGAAGACATACGTAGGCTGACGACCTTAGGAAGTAAAAGTTGAAGGGGATAACCCAACCTTCATCCATAACCTGTTTTGTCCACCACGTACGTGCATATAAGGAAAGTTCTTGCGCTACACGTTTGGCCTTAGTCAAGAAGATTCCTATAAGGAAAGGGGCTCTAGGTGATACGTAAAATCCATAAATTACTCTCCTAGAAGGAAAGTACTTCCTCACCAAGGCACTTATTTCGGATCCATGCTACTATATATACCCCAAAACCCTCATAAATCACGGTACGCATAATTCACTTCATCTCTAGCACTTTGGGGTTGTAAAAAAGAAAAGAAGTTCTAACTTGACTTTCGAAGGGTTTTTGGCCGGCACCACACGTCTTGTCTATTGTTTTGCAGGTGTTGTTTCGAGTAAAGTGAGGACCACGTGACAACTGGCGAATTTTAACTCATCATCAATAATTTTATAGTTTGGAGAAAGGGGATTTGAATCAAGAATATCACTATTGAAACACCATCAAGTGCCAACTAATTGAACTACAAGATTTTTGGCTATTGAATTAGATTTAAACAATAAATATTATATGATTTTAATAATGTGAATGATCATTAATAATATTAACTTATTAAAGTATCCTTTTTTTTTTAATGTAAATTAAAGCATCCTATACCTAGTTAGGACAAAAAGACATCCACTCTTTCAATAAAGAGTCGTTCATTTAGCCAAAAGAAGAAGAAGAAGAATAGAAAGAGTCGTACACGAACCCCACCAATACCATGCATCTTCTCACTCTCACAAGCCCTCCACATGCAATGCATAGAAATTCTATATGCCTGTCCCCCATTAAAAACCAAATAATATAGTTTAACAATTTACTATTAAATTTACGTACTTGTTGGGCCAGGAAGATACCTGGAAGACGAGGACCATTTGCACATAGAAAATGAATTGTTGACTCATGATTCATGAATACCGGAGCAACAATTTATAGTGGGATGCCCACTCTAATAAAAAATTAATTGATGGGTCAAGTAAAAACGGTAAAATCAACTTTTGACCCATCTTCCACGTGAGGAAGGGTTCCTCATACCATTTTTTTCTGTGACTGTTAAATAAACACGCTCACTGTTCAAGCTCAACCATTTCTCTCATGGCTTTTACTTCATCATTACCATCTTCTTCTTCTAACCCTAGGTGTTGGGCACATGATGTGTTTCTCAGTAAAATTAGGGGTGTCAATTCGGGTTAGCGTGTCGGGTTCGTGTCATGTCGAGATAGGGTATTCGACTAAATAGCTCAACCTTAACCCGACTAATTTAATAATCGTGTCATGATCCTTCAACCTTAACCCGACTTGTTAATAAGGCGGGTTGACCTAACCCAGCCCATTTAACACGCTTAATAAACGAGTCGTGTTGGGTTGACACGAATGTAACACAACCCATTTCAACTTACATAATATTAAATACAATATCCATCTATAAATAATTTTTTTTACATCTCAAAAGCAATGCATACACTTCAAGTCTTCAACCCACATTCAAAATAATATAGTTCAACAAAAATATAATATTCATCTAGAAATAAGTTCTTTACACTCTAAAAGAAGTGCATACATTTCAACCCAAAATTCAAAATAACATAGTTTCACAAAAATGAAATAACATAGTTCAAAAAAAATATAATGTCCTTGGAACTCGTCAAATGCTAAGTATCAATATTGAAAGAATTGGAGCAAATAGTAGACTAATCCTGACTATGACTACGATTATCATCCATAGATTCTTTGTTAATGTCCAAATTCATAACATCTTCCACATCTCATCCAATTTCATTTGTGCAAGTTATATGCCAAATATATATATATATATATATATATATATATATATATGTAAGTATTAGTAGTTATAAATATGATCATGCCTCAATAGTTTTAAAAGCAATACCCATCAAATCTAGTTTATAAACTATCTTAATAAACCCACTTGCAAGATATGCAGACGGTGCCCAACACTAATACAAGCACCAAAAAAAAAAAAAAAACTCACGGCACAAGATAAAAGCTACAACCGTGGCCTTAATCAACAATTAATATATCTCATATATTAATAACAGCACATGGGTTCAAAGTTTATAGAACAAAAACATTATGCTGAAAAAATTACTGCAGAATTTTGAAACCCCATGAAAACAGTTTTTTTTTTTAATTTTAAAAACTCACTAAACACATTAGAGAGAGAGAGAGAGAGAGAGAGGGAGAGAGAGAGAGAGAGCAATAACCGGTTTGAGAATTGGGCATGAGTCTATCATATAGTAGAGTGAGTAGTACAGCTAAAAAAAAAATTAGATATTTATAAGAAGGTGTGGACGACTAAATTTCTTGGTTCGAAATAAATCAAACAAGTAAAATAGTTTCACAAATGCGAATTTGTATTGATAAATGTATGGTACAATTCTCTGTAATTACAAAAAGAGTGATCCTCTGATTCGATCTCCTTGAAAGATTTATTGATTGTAATTGTGGTAATGTGATTTTGATTTGAACATAAGATATTCTTCAATTTAGCTGAAGAATGGATCGAAGATCTTTGAAACGGAATTACGATGAATCTCTGGCTATGAGCTTGTTAGAAATTCTTTGTTCTCGTGTTCTTCGTGTTTGAAGGTTTGTGGGGAATTCTTCGGTGCTTTAGAGGCTTGAATCCGTAGAGCTTCACCGATTGTGGTTTGTTGAGGTTTCTAGAGGCTTTTAAGCTTGATTCCAGTGAACTTTGAGATCTGGACAAGTTGTTTGGATGACTTTGCTTCGAATGTTGTTTGTATTCGAGGTTGAAGTTCTTGAAATTCTTGGAGGCTTTGGGGTTTGATTCCGGCAGAGCTTCTGGATTTCTGAACTCAAGATATCTTCTTCCTTCTGTCTCCGTCCTGTCTCTGTGTGTTGTCTCCTCCTTTAAATGTCTTGGGAAGGCTTCTATTTATAGGAGTTTAGGGGTAGGTGAGCGACACGTGGCGGAGTCTGATTGGTGACACTTGTCACAGCTTGATTGGTCCGCTTATGTCATCGCTTACACGTGCTGAGTGCTTGTGTCACTGCTTACACGTGCGAGGCTGCTTGTGTCATCGCTTACACCTACTGATGCAGTTTCATGCCTTCATTTCAATGACACTTGGCGAATTTCTATTGGTTTTCTGAATAGTGATGGCAAAACCTAGCAGCAGTACGTGGCGCTTTGTAATTTGTTGTATTTTATGGACTTTGGTAGTATGATGTGTCAGCTTGTGATAGGTCGGGAATTTTCCCTCTCTACAAATGCCCCCTCGAGACTCGTTCGTGCACACAGTTTTTGGAGTGTGGTGAGCGAATGAGTCTTGAAAAAAATGGATTTTTATGCTTGACTCTTCTAGTGAAATAGCTGATGGTGGTGGAGCTTTTACCAGGATGAAGTAATTGCAGAAGAGTAGACCCACCCATATGAAAGGCTTTGATGAGACCGAGAAGGGGTCTGCCAGTATTTGAATGTGCTCGGGTGACCGAGCTTTCTAAGCAAAGGTTAAGTCAAAGTAATTTCAGAAGAGTATTTTGGATTGTTGGTGGCGATCACAGGGTGTTGAAGATGGAGAAGAGGTGAGGATGTTGGCTGGGTACAGCATGCAGAGCTCTAGAGCTAGCCTCTTATTTTTAAGAACTTCTAGTGAAGTTATATCTGAAGGGTATATCTCAGATCACAGAGAGAACGTATGGGAAGGTGGTTGAATGTGCTTGTGTTATCGCATCACTCAGGTTAAGTTGAGGTAATTTCAGAAGGGATTTTGGGTGTGCTGGTGGTGGTAGTAAAGAAGATGGTGATGAAGCAAAGTGGATGGGTGGGATATATGACATCATGGGCCTGACCCTGCATGTTGAATGAGGTCCGTCAGCAAGTCGTTGAATGTGCCTGTGTAATTGGACCATACTGACGGACATTAAGTTGAAGTAATTTCAAAAGTATATTTTCTGAAATTCTTCAAGCTGATCTTAAGTTGGAGTAATTCCAGAAAGTGTGTTTTGTGGTACCAGCAACGATGACCTTTGGACCCCATGCTGGTGGAAACATGGAATGAGGCTTTGGGGGACCCTTCACCGACACCAAAGGCTAATTTCTGATGAGCTGGTATCTTGGAGGTCATCACAAGTGTTGGATGGGAGACAATTTGTAGGATACCCCAACACTTTTTACCATCTTCACTTGATGCAACTTTATTGGGAAAGCATAACAAATGAAAGATGGAGCTAACTTGTGATCCTGGTTTTAGAAACCAGCCAAGTTGCTGTTTGTTCCGAACCACCGCTTCTATTGAGAGACCAAACAGTTGAAGAGAGACTATGGAAGCCCTGTTTTTAGGAGCAGGTGTCTCTGCTGGACTTGGGTTTCCTGGCCAACCAATTCCACGGAGGCATGGTAGGTCGATGCAGACCTTGTTATGAATAACTCTATGAACAAACGTGGTCATTATGTGAGGAAACAAAATTTGTTTGAATCCTAAAATAGTGATGATGTTGTGAGAATGGTTACTACTGAACCATGAAGGGGTTGATTTCAAACTGATCATGAAGCAATCTTGGTTGCTAGGTATTGAGAATGACAAGGCCATAGTGAGAACTGGCTGTGAGAAGGAGGATTTGAAAATTTGAAAGAAGCAAATCTTCATTTCATGACTCGGTGTATGTGTTTTTTTTTTTTTCTTTTCTTGATGGATTCAGCAGATCCGACCCTTCTATTTATAGCAAGGAGATGAAGAATGGTAGCTAGATAGTTAAGAACGGCAGACGAGATTTTTTAGTGGGAACGGTGGATGAGAATGGTAGGCGCCGAATGGGAACGTTAGGTTGCAAACTGGTAGGCACCGACGAAAATAATTGGCTGAAATAGTGACCCAGTGTAATTTTAGTTTTGAGACATACTTGTGAGAGTTCGTTTGTTTTTGAAAGGAGAGTCTTGATCAAGTCTAGAGGATAATCTTGAGGGAATCCAAACCAAATGGATGGATCTCAAATTATGATCTTGAGAGCTTGAATTTTGGACACCGCTAGTACTTTGGAAAAGCGGATGTAGTTTCTAAGTCCAAAACAAATTCCTAGATTTCAAAATCAAAATCTTTACGAAAACCTGATAGGACAAGTTTTGCTTGAACATCTTGATCTTCGGTCAAAATTTACATTAAAGTCAATAGTTGTAGAGTCACACTATTTTGAGCAATTTTGGATTCTCAAATGAATAAATAGACCTCAAAATTAGAAAGTACGCAAAAATTTGGGCAAGACAGGTCAATCTTAAAATTTTTGACTTTTGGTCAAAATTTGTGCAAAAGTCAATTTTTTTGAAATTGGACTGTTGTGCAATTTTTGAGTCTCAGTTGAAGAAATAGACCCCAAAATTGGAAAGTACGTGAAAAATTGAGTGGGACAGGTCCGTTTGAAAATTTTGACTTTTTTTTTTTTTGGTCAAAGTCAAAGTCTCACTTTGCTAAGTTTTTTTTTTTTTTTTTTTTTTTTTTTTTTTTTCAGGCGGTCCGAATCCGGGTCGAACCGGGTCTAAGCGGGTCGGACCGGGCCGAGGAGGATGACGTCATCCGTGACGTCATCAGCATGGAACGCGTGTCACGCGTGGCGCGTGCAAGCGCGTGAGTATTACCAGCGCGTGGGCGTGCGTGGAATCTTCGAGCGGCGCGTGGGCATGCGTGGAATCTTCGAGCGGCGCGTGGGAGCGCATGTAACTGAAGCTGGGATCGCCGGACCTTCTGGCGGCGCGTGGCTCATCGTTTGGGCTTGAAATTTTCATATATTGTAGTTATAAGGTCGTAGAAGACTGCTATATGGTCCGTTTTGTGAAATTGTGCACAGATTTGCACAGTTTTGACGGACTAAACCGGTGATCATCGTAAGCGCGTGGCGGCGAGTGGCGGCGCGTGGCTCATCGTTTGGACCTAAAAATATCAGGTTTTGTAGATCGAAGGCCGATAACTCTAATGGTGGTATCAGTTTTGCGAAATAAGGTCTGGATTTTCACAAATTTGGCCGAGAAAGTCGTGGGTCTTTGTTGGACTTATGGCTTTTCTTTCTTGGTCTAATTTTGTGGTGGCCGCCCTGACAGGATGTAGAAATTTTGGTGGCCATGTGACTTGCCATGAATTCAGACTTGCATTATCTTCTGTCTCTATGGCTGAAGATGCTCTTTCATTTCAAAATTCAGCGCAGACTTCTCTGATTTTAAGTGCTTTTGAGTTTGCAAAATCTGACTTTGAGTTCCAATTGTTTTCACATCTCTGAAATGTGAATGTAAAAGTTTTTTATTGGTCATTGGGTTTGCTGACTTTCTCATTTTTTTTTGTCTGCTAGTTTAGCAGAAATTCTCTATATAAGATGTGAGGTTGGCTTCGTTCATTTGGGCATTCTGAGCCTTCAGTCTTCTTCTCCAGCTTTTAAGATTTTTTTTTTCTTTTGTCCTTTGTTTAGACATGCAATGGGATTTTTTTTCTGACATTTCTTTTTTTGTTGCTTGTTTTTGTTTTGCAGCTCAGTTTCCTTGATCTTTTGGGTTTTGACATCAAACTTCACGCTGACGTTCTCATAGAAGTGTTTGCCTTCATTTGGTGACTTTGTATTTCATTGATAGCAACGTTGCAAGAACGTATGCCTTCATGTTGTTACATTCTTTTCTTGCATCAACAATTTTTTAGTGATATTTGTCTTTACAACGATGTTTCCATAAGGATATTCAGCTAAGCAATAATACTATCGCCCATGAAACTACGTCAACATTTCATTCACATCGAAGCTGGGCCAACAGTTCATCTATATTGAAGTCGTGCCATCATCCATCTTTGTCATGCAGTTGTGTCAACACTCCATTTGCACAAAAGCCATGCCAACGTTCATCTTTGCCATGAAGCTACGTCAACACTTCATTTGTACAGAAGTTGTACCGACATTCATTTTTGCCATGAAGCTACGTTAACACTTCATTCACATCGAAGCTGTGCCGTCATTCATTTTTACCATAAAGTCACGTCAATAGTTCATCTGCACCGAAGCCGTGCCGACATCCATTTTGCCATGAAGCAATGTCAACACTTCTTTCGCATCAAAGCCATGCCGACATCTATCTTTACCATGAAGCAACGTCAACACTTCCTTTGCTTCAAAGCCGTGCCAACATTCATCTTTACCATGAAGCCACGTCAATAGTTCATCTGCACCGAAGTCGTGCCGACATCCATTTTTGCCATGAAGCAATGTCAACACTTCCTTCACATCAAAGCTGTGCCGTCATTCATTTTTACCATGAAGCCACGTCAATAGTTCATCTGCACCGAAGTCGTGCCGACATCCATTTTTGCCATGAAGCAATGTCAACACTTCCTTCACATCAAAGCTGTGCCGTCATTCATTTTTACCATGAAGCAACGTCAACACTTCCTTTGCTTCAAAGCCATGCCAACATTCATCTTTACCATGAAGCCACGTCAATAGTTCATCTGCACCGAAGCCGTGCCGACATCCATTTTTGCCATGAAGCAATGTCAACACTTCCTTTGCATCAAAGCCATGCGGACATCTGTCTATACCGTGAAGCAACCTCAACATTCCATATTGGCACTTGCATTCGTATTGAAGTTGCAGTAATATTGGCCTTTATAATAAAGCTTGAAGTTTCAAGAAGCTCTCATCAAGACTTTGAGGATGCAAAGAGATTTCAACAAAACCTTGAAGATATGAGAAGAATGCCGCCATGATTTTGACATTGCACAAACATGCCTTTAAAGGAGAGATGATGCAGTACCAACTTCAGATGTTTGGAGGAAGGTGACGTTGTCTAGATTTTAGAGACATGATGTGAAATAACACCACTCAGAAGGGAGACGATGTGGTTCAAATTTCAGAGTTGTGAAGTGGCACAACCTAAAAGAGAGATGATGTAGCTTAGACTTGCAAGGTACAAGAAGATGCCCCCAGGAGATAAGTGATGCAAAGCATACTTCAGAGACGTGGGAATATGTCCACAAAAGATGAGCAATGCCATGCAGACTCCATTCCTTGCAACAGAGGTTGAAGATTTTATTTTACTCCACAACCGAGAATCAACTTATCATTATTTCAAGGAAAGCTAAGTAACACCAATTCTTTGCAGCTATCACTTTCTACCACAATGATCTTTGAACATCATATAGTGAGCAATTGATTGATCTTAAGCGACGCCTTGCCGATCAAAGGGTTCTTGAAAGTATGTTGACGACTTTTGGACAAACTCTTCAAGCTAGATTGGCGGTCCTTTTTTTTTTATGTGACTGAACTTAGTGAAAAGTACTAAGCTGCCTACGTACCCCGGAGAGGGATCAAGTCATTACGTAGTTCAACCAAACAATTTTTTTTTTTTTGATGATTTTTTTTTTCATAGTTTTGATGGTTTGATGATTTTTTTTTCTTTGTTTTTGTTTTGTTTTGTTTTTTGTTTTTTGCTTTGTTTTTTTTTTTTTTGTTGTTGTTTCTTTTTACAAAAAGGGAGGGCTCACGTGTGTAATCCTCGCCCTACACCCCACGGCGTTTCATGGGTACCAATTGCGCAATAGTGGGTATCACCACTAATCGAACCCGAGACCTTGGCCTCAAGGGTGACATGGGCATCCAACCACTACGCCACACTCACAAATGGTGACATAGAATAGGATTAATTTCTCCTTATTCGTGCACTTTCAAAGGTAATGGGAAAACATTATGTATCCTTGTAGTGCTGCAGTGGGTAGTTTAAGCTCTTACCGAGGAGCAGTTCTTAATTTTCAAGCATAGATGCGTTTGAGGAACTTCCCATTGATGGGGCCGATCCTTACACTCTCATTGTCAATCAATTTGTAAGCCTTATTGGTGTTTGCCCCCTGCCTGAGAGTTGGAAGTACATCACAAGCAACGGTCACATGGTTTGACCCGACAACTTCATCAAGGTCTAGATCAATCTTGTTTTCTTTGGCAAGCTTCATGATTTGTTCTTTGAAGACGAAGCATTTTTGAATTGGGTGGCCAATGATACGATGATATTTGCAGTAGTTAGGGTCATCAACTTTCCCTATGTCTTCTGGTCGCTTGCATTCTGGCAATTCAACCAGCTGTAATTGCAATATTTGTTCTAAGATGTTTGGCACATCTTCATCGGGGAACGGATATAATTTTTGCTCACGTTCCTTAAAGGTCAGACGACGCACTTCGTTCTTTTACCATCCTCCAAGTTGTTTTTCATTTGTCTTTGCTCCTCTCCTTGGAACCTTAACTATGGTAGTGTTATTGGGTCTTTGAGATTGCCTTTTGCATTCTTGTCATTCATCTTTACTTCCTTTCTGCTTTCCTCAGGTATGGGAGGTTTCATATTTTCATGGCAAGAAATACTCAATTCCATGTCGTGCGCACGAGTTGCCAATTCTTCGAATGTTCGGGGTTTTACCCCTTGTAGGATGTACAGAAGTCCCCAATGCATGCCTTGGATGCACATTTCTACAGCAGCTATTTCAGATAGTCTATCTTTACAATCTAAACTCAAAGAACGCCACCGACTGATGTAGTCAACAACGGGTTCATCTTTCCACTGCTTAGTATTGGTAAGCTACGTCATGCTTACCGTGCGGCGCGTGCTGTAAAACCGGTTAAGGAACCCCCTTTCCAACTGATCCCAACTATCAATCGACTCAGGTTCCAAGTCTGTATACCAATCAAAGGCGTTTCCTTTTAGTGAACGAACAAACTGCTTTACAAAGAGGCCTTCTTGAGTCCCTGCGTTCTCACAGGTTTCTACAAAGTGAGCAATGTGTTGCTTAGGGTTTCCCTTGCATCGAATTGCAAGAACTTGGGGGGTTGATACCCATTTGGCATTCTCATATTGTCAATGCGCTTCGTATAGGGTTTTGAATATAAGAGAGAATTTGTAGAAGAACCTCCATATTGTGCTCGTATGGTATTTGTTATCATGTCCTGCAGTTGTTGGACAGATATTGAGGCCATTGGGGTGGAATGTCCTTGTTGAGAAGTGCCTTCACCTCCTTTTCCCTTATCACCCCTAGCGTTTTCTCCCTTCAAGGTAAAGTTGGGAGGGTGCTCAAGGTCTGGATTTGATTCACCCAAATCTTGGACTTCCAGTTTGTTCATCAGGGTTGCAATTTGGAGGTCCTTATCTTCAAGTGCTTTTGTGAGAAGGACGACCCTTTGTTCCATTTCAGCCATCTTTTCTTCCATGGTAGAGGTGTTAGTCATCATGACTGACACAACTTCCACAAATGATGGAGAAGGAAGTGAATTGAAGTGAGCACGTGAAATCTCATCTTTTGGGTTCCCTTTGATGAGAGAGAAATCGTGCGACCAGCTTCTTGTGAAGGAAGAAGGGGATTTGCCCCCATACTTGAGGTGTTCCAAGATGGAGATGTCCTTGTTGATGACCTTGTTTCTTTTAAGAGGGTCTAAGGAGATGATTGTCTGGACCTTGGCTTCCTCGGTTGATTGAGATTGAAGCTTATTGTGAGCTTTAGGTTGGCTACAATCGATTGCTCCAATGTAACTGTTGGCGGTAGCCGTGCCAAGTTTAATTGAAGTAGCTATTGTTGAAGCTTGAATGTTCTTGCTAGAGGCCATTGAAGTTCGTAGCAAGATGATGAAATTTTTTTTTCTTTGAAGAAGAATGAGATGAGAGGCAGAGATGTCCCACCGGGCGTGCCAGAATTTGTGGACGACTAAATTTCTTGGTTCGAAATAATCAAACAAGTAAAATAGTTTCACAAATGCAAATTTGTATTGATAAATGTGTGGTACAATTCTCTGTAATTACAAATTAGTGATCCTCTGATTCGATCTCCTTGAAAGATTTATTGATTGTAATTGTGGTAATGTGATTTTGATTTGAACATAAGATATTCTTCAATTTAGCTGAAGAATGGATCGAAGATCTTTGAAACAGAATTACGATGAATCTCTGGCTATGAGCTTGTTAGAAATTCTTTGTTCTTCGTGTTCTTCGTGTGTTCTTCGTGTTTGAAGGTTTGTGGTGGAAATTCTTCGGTGCTTTAGAGGCTTGAATCCGTAGAGCTTCACCGATTTGTGGTTTGTTGAGGTTTCTAGAGGCTTTTGAGCTTGATTCCAGTGAACTTTGAGATCTGGACAAGTTGTTTGGATGACTTTGCTTCGATTGTTGTTTGTATTCGAGGTTGAAGTTCTTGAAATTCTTGGAGGCTTTGGAGTTTGATTCCGGCAGAGCTTCTGGATTTCTGAACTCAAGATATCTTCTTCCTTCTGTCTCCGTCCTGTCTCTGTGTGTTGTCTCCTCCTTTAAATGTCTTGGGAAGGCTTCTATTTATAGGAGTTTAGGGGTAGGTGAGCGACACGTGGCGAAGTCTGATTGGTGACACTTGTCACAGCTTGATTGGTCCGCTTATGTCATCGCTTACACGTGCTGAGTGCTTGTGTCACTGCTTACACGTGCGAGGCTGCTTGTGTCATCGCTTACACCTGCTGATGCAGTTTCATGCCTTCATTTCAATGACACTTGGCGAATTTCTATTGGTTTTCTGAATAGTGATGGCAAAACCTAGCAGCAGTACGTGGCGCTTTGTAATTGGTTGTATTTTATGGACTTTGGTAGTATGATGTGTCAGCTTGTGATAGGTCGGGAATTTTCCCTCTCTACAGAAGGTTTAGAGATTTAGGGTTTGTAAGGTTTAGAGATCTAGGATTTGTAAAGTTTCAATTTTCAATTATATCTCTTGTAAGTTTTTGTAATTACTCACTTTTCTTTTTAAATTTAAAATATATGTTGGATATAAAAGGTATTTGACAAATCTAAAATAAAATAAATATTTATTTGTTATACGAGTTCAACGGGTTATGTTAAGTGGGTTATTTTGAGTTGACACAAATAAATTGGCGTGTCAAACGTGTCTGTTGCGGGTTATGCAGGTTATGTAGGTTGACCCACTTATAACACGTTTCTTATCATGTCGCTTTCAGGTTGACTCATTTATGACCCAAACCAAAACTTATTTAAGTTTTTTTTTTTTTTTTATGTAAATTAAAGTATCCTATACCTAGTTAGGACAAAAAGACATCCACTCTTTTAATAAAGAGTCGTTCATTTAGCCAAGAAGAGAAAGTGTCGTACACGAACCCCACCAATGCCATGCATCTTCTCACTCTCACAAACCCACCACATGCGATGCACAGAAATTCTATATGCCTGTCCCCCATTATAAACCAAATAATATAGTTTAACAATTTACTTTTAAATTTACGTAGTTGTTGGGCCAGGAAGATACCTGGAAGATGCATGAGGAGGACCACTTGCACATAGAAAATGAATTGTTGACTCATGATTCGTGAATGCCGGAACCTTAATTTGTCTCACTTAGCTACAGTCCACTCCACTGCCCAGTGTTATTTCAACAAGCTTTCTTCAGTCATACCTACAATTTTCTGTGTCTGTAAACTAAAAGCGCTCTCGGTTCAAGCTCATCCATTTCTCTCATGGCTTTTACTTCATCCTTACCATCTTCTTCTTCTACCCCTAGGTGGGCACACGATGTGTTTCTTAGTTTCAAAGGTGAGAGCACTTATTTTACAGACGATCTATATTCTGGTTTGAAACAAAAAGGCATATCCACTTTTAGGATTGATGAAAAACTCAAGCAGGGAGCAATCAATACTTCAGAACTCTTGAAAGCAATAGAAGAATCAAGAGTTGCTATCGTTATTCTCTCAAAAGACTATGCCTCTTCGAAGTGGTGCTTGATTGAACTAGCAAAGATTGTTGAGTGTATGGAGAAGATGGGGTTGGTAGTTCTGCCAGTTTTCCACTATGTAGATCCTAATGACGTGCGTCATCAGAGGGGGACTTTTGCAAATGCCTTTGCAAAACATGAAGAGCACCTCCAGGATAACATAGGGAATGTGCAAACGTGGAAAGCTGCTTTGACAAAAATTGGTGATCTCGCTGGATGGGATTTAAAGGAAAAGTAAGAATTTCTTTTAGAATAATTCTATCCATCGTTAATTTCTTTGTTCCATCCATATTACAAAATTAGGAAATTATAAGCTCAAATTGGACTTTGGTTGGAGAACCACATGGTAGTCACTTACTAAATCACCCAATATGGACAAACACAGACACAAAATTGGTTAATCCACATTCTACAAATGACTTGTCGAATCTATAAAGCCTGCCTCCTTTTTATAGTTTTAGTTTCCTTAAGAATTGTTATGATAAGCAAGTTAGAATGTCCAAGATGTCTTATTTTACACTTTTAAAAGATTCCTTTTACTAGTGAACGTAGCTAAGATTGTACTTATATATGTTGAATGTTTTGTCTCTAAATGTGACTTTACTCTATCTCAACAAAATAATTGTTTTGCTCTCTTGTTTACAGGCATGACTCAATAGTTATCCATGAAATCCTCATAAATATATTTAGCGAGTTGAATCGTGAATTTCCGAGTGTTTGCGAGGAACATGTTGGAATAGACTCCCGCGTGAAGGAAGTGTTGGACTTATATTTAGGTGAAGGGCTAGGTGATGTTCGCTTTGTTGGGATTTGCAGGATGGGTGGAATGGGCAAAACGACTCTTGCAAAAGAAATTTATAAAAGAATTTCTGGTAATTTTGAAGCTAGCAGCTTTATTGCAAATGTTAAAGAAAAAACGAAAAATCAAGGTCTAGTTTTTTTACAAAAACAGCTTCTATCTACGATCCTCGTGGAAAGTGAGATAGATATATGGAATTTTTATGAGGGAATCAATGTTATAGGGACTATACTACATAGTAAAAAGGTTTTGATTGTCCTCGATGATGTGGATGGAGATGAACAACTAAAAGCATTAGCTGGGAGGCATGATTGGTTTGGTCTAGGGAGTAGAATCATTGTAACTAGTAGAGATAGCCATTTGTTGAGAAGATGCGGTGTGAATGATATATATACAATTAAGGGGTTAAATAAAGATGATGCCTTGCAGCTTTTTAGTTGGAGAGCTTTTAAGAAACCTCGTCCTGAAGAAAACTTTATGGATTTGTCTAAGAAATTTATGCATTACGCCAAAGGCCTTCCTTTAGCTCTTAAAGTTTTAGGTTCTTCTTTGTTTGATAAGAAGATTAATGAATGGGAAAATGTCTTACAAGAACTAAAAGCAAAACATAATGAAACATTTGGATATACTTCAAATAAGTTATAATGGAATAACGGATACGCAACAAAAATTGTTTTTAGATATTGCATGTTTTTTCAAAGGAGAGAGCAATGATTGCATTAGAGATATACTAAAAGGTTTTGGTTACTATCCGGACTACAATATTGGTGTTCTTATGGAAAAATCTCTCATAACTATTGATGACGATAGAAATTTGTGGATGCATGATTTGCTACAAAAAATGGGTCAAGAAATTGTTCTTCGTGAATCCCCTGAAGAGCCTGGTGGGCGTAGTAGGTTGTGGCTCTATGAGGATGTTCATCATGTATTGAATAATAGTACTGTAAGTTGACTAGTCTAAACCTGAACTTAGAAATACATATATTCTTACAGTTTTTCTAAGAAATTGTCAATTATTCTAATTTCATTATTTTTTGTTATTAGGGAACAGAGGCAGTTGAAGGCATAGCCCTAATAATACCTGTTCATAAAGAGGAACAATTGAATGCTGAAGCATTCTCAAAGATGAAAAATTTGAGATTTCTTAAAATTGGGAAAGCATTCTCAGACGTGCAACCTCCAGAAGACCTCATTAGATCTAATGTGCAACTTCCGCATGGTCTCAGCTATCTTTATAATGAGTTACATGTTATAAATTGGCATGGATATCCTTTAAATTACATCCCAACTAGTTTTCAACCAAACAAACTTGTTGAATTGAGAATGGTCTGCAGTGGCATTAGACAATTATGGAAAGGGATTTTGGTAAGTTTTTCACTTTTGCAAATGTGTATTTTCTTCGTTTTCATTAAGGCTTGAGTTTATCTAATTAAATATTATTTTATAACAGATTTTAGATGAGTTAAAACTCATTGACCTAAGTGAGTCTCAAAACTTAATTGAGACCCCAGACCTCAGTGGAGCCCCAAATCTTAAGCATTTGATTCTTCGAGGATGTACAAGACTGTCGTATATCCATGCATCTCTTGGAAATCTCAAACAACTTATTCAATTGGACTTGAATGGTTGCAAATGTCTCAAAAAACTTCCAAACAAGATTGGCTTGGATGCCCTTGAAATTTTTGATCTTGGTGGTTGTTCAAGATTGAAGAAGTTTCCAGAGATTGTGGGAACTATGTCACGTTTGTTGAAACTTTATTTGAATGAGACTTCTATAAGAGATCTACCAATATCTGTAGAGCATTTAACTAGCCTTGTTAGATTGAATTTAAGAGACTGCAAAAACCTTTCAATTCTTCCTAGTGCTTGTTGTAGGTTGACATCTCTAAAATCTCTCATTTTATCTGGCTGCTCAAAACTGGATGAATTGCCAGAGATCTTGGGAAATGTTGAAGACCTGGAGGAGCTAGGTTTGGGTGGAACTACTATAACAAGGCTACCTTCGTCCATTGGTCGCTTAAAAAATCTTAGAGCAGTATCTTTTAAAGGATGTGAATGGCTATCACCTAAATCTTCAAATAAAGTTCTTCATTTTCCTTTAATACCAAGAAGAAGTCCAAATCCCATGAGAATGTTAGTCCATAGTTTATCAGGCTTGTGCTCTTTGACCAAACTGGATCTTAGTTACTGCAATCTTCAAACAATTCCTGATGTTCTTAGTAACTTGTCATCTTTATTAAAATTAAGTCTAATAGGAAATAATTTTGCTTGCCTTCCTAAAAGTATCACTCAACTATCTAGTCTAGAAGAACTTTATTTGTGTGGTTGCACTGGTCTTCGATCATTGCCAGAACTTCCATTAAATATTAAGCATATTTATGCAATGGAGTGTATCTCACTGGAAACATTATCATTAAGACCAGAAGATGATTTTCGGCCGGATATTCGTCTTACCAATTGTGTCAAATTGATTGGCAATCAAGGCTATGGTGATTTGTTGTTAACAATGCTATGGCGTTATATCACTCAGGTATCTCTCTCTCTCTCTCTCTCTCTCTCTCTCTCTCTCTCTCTCTCTCTCTCATGTGAAGTTCTAATCATCATGATTTGTATATTTCAGCGAAACTGTAATCCAAAGTTGTGGACATATGGTTTCGAGATGCCTGGAGGTGAAATTCCAAAATGGTTTAGCCACCAAAATGTGGGGCCTTCATTGAAACTGCAAGTACCTTCAGATTTATTATGTGACAAATTGATAGGAATCGCTGTGTGTGTTGCTTATGTATTTCGCCAGCATCGTCCACTTGACAAACTTGAAATTGAATATATGGGATTTTTTAAATTTACGCATAAGCTTTGGTGTTCTGTTATAGCCAACGAATATCAATATACCACACGGGGAATTTCTTTAACCGAAGAGTTTGGCAATGTTGAATCAAATCACCTTTGGCTGGAATATTATCCCTTCCAATATTTCGGAGAGGATTGGATAGAAGAATTGAATCAAGTTGATGCTAATGGATTTAGCCATATTCTGGTTGGATTTGAATCTACCAGTCCAGGCATGGAGTTTACGAAATGCGGGGCTCGTTTGGTATATGAGCAAGACCTTGAAGATCTCAAACAAATGGCTAGGGGCAATAATTGCAGCATCACTCCTTATGAGGATGACTTAGATAATTCAGCAGAAGATACCAAAGTTAAGCGAAGCCGTGATGAATCTGATGGGGCTGGACCTAGTGGACAAGGCACATCTAATGACACAAACATACCTGATCCAAAGAGGATACAACTCCCTAATCTAATTGAAAGATTTGTTCCACGTTTGGGAAATTGGTTTGGGAATTTAAGCACACTTGAACAAGGTAACTCTGATTGTGAGCAAGAGGAATCCCCGTGAAAGTGGTAGCTTTTTGATGAATCTACAAGGCCAATAATTCTGATTTTTGTAAGTCACCATCTCTCTCTCTCTCTCTCTCTTACAAAACTCATTTGTAGCTTTTTTTATTTCTTTTTTCTCTTTAAATTCATTGACATATGCTTGCTTCTTCTTTTTTTCTTTTTTTTTATAATCTGTGACAAAGGGCCAGTAGAGTTCAGTAATTTGTGATCCTTGTTTTGTCCAGTCGCTGGATAGTGCATAAGATGAAGTTATTGGACTTTGTTGGGGAGGAGAAATTGTCAAATTGCTAGCAGGTGAGAAGAAACGTGCTATTAATTGTGTGCTCATCATTTTTGTTCAATAATGTTGGAGGGTAAACTTAGAACTTTTGTTGCTCCATTTGTAGTACTTACTACAATTTTCCATAAAAGAATACAATAGATGCTTGCCACATAAAATCAAACAGAAAGAAAAACATTGGGCCCTTTTTCCCGTAGAGGCCGCCTTCTCTTAGGGCCTATATAAATAAATTAATTAATTAAAAAAAGAGCATTTGATCATTTTTTTTCCCTTCACTGCATCAACCTTTTGAAATCTGAAAATTGAGTTAACCATTAGTTCAGTTTTATTTCTGTTAATCTTTCAGGCTATGATGAATTTTGTTGATTTAGTTCAGTTTGGATTATTAGAAAGCAGTGGAAATTTTGCTCGTTGGTTTTTTGATTTTGTATTGAGTTTGTAATAGTTGAATTAGGCTCTTTTTATTGGAGGGCTTTTTGTTTTTCTGGATCCAAATATAAGAAACTTAAAGGTCATTATTTTTTGTTTCATTTAAACAATTTGATTTTAAAATTGAAGTTTTTGTCTAGAATTCCTGTTGGGTGTTTTATATTTTATTTCTGTCCTTAAAATATTTGTTTTTGATGGATTATCTTTTATTAATTGAATATCTTTAATTATTATTTATTTTCTGCTGGTCAGATTATCTTTATTGATGTACTCAGCACAAAATTTATTCTTGTATGTGACTATTTCTCTGTTTGGCTGTAAGGAAACTTGACAAAATCCCAATATTTGTATTTGGAAAATTGTAATGCTTTACTAATACAGGCTGAAATAGTGGTGCCAGACTTAATTCTTGAGTTCTCAACTTTCTGAGTTCCCTTTGAAACATATAAATTTTGTTTTCTCATCCTATATTTTTCATACAAACTGGACAAGTGAGAAATGCTGGGGTTTATGCCTTTATATGGTTTTCTTTTCAGAACAAATACGCACAGCTCAAGCAAAGCCAGTTTTGTTTGGATTTGCTGGTAATTTCTTTCCTTTATATAAAATGCATTTTTTTCCCAGGAAAATAGGAGGAGCTTATTGTGGGTTATGTTGTTTTGTAAAATGTTTTCTAAGGGTACCAGTTGGAGCTATGCCAGAAAGTTTTGGAGAATGTTAAGTGTTTATTTGGAGACAGGTGGTGGGGTGTCTACATGGCTTCTTTATCTTACAATTGGGGTCTCCTTTGTTAATTGATAATTGATATTAGGGAAAAAAATAAGCAAAATTGTAATAGTGAAGTGAGACCTCGTAGAACTAGAAGTTGTAATAAGGAATTTTATCCTGAAAGACTAATAACATCTGTTGATCCTTGTTAGGAACCTCGCGATTCCTAGTGGGGATTGATAGGAATTGTAGGAGAATATAGGAGAATTGACTTAATTTGAGGTAGTCACCCTCAATAGAAAAATATTAAAAGAGAGAAAATACACTAAGAAATTAATTGGTTTATTTTTCAACATCTACCATTGAATTACACTTAGTATTTATAGGAGATTAGCTCCAATCTTATTGGCCCACTTGGCGTAAGATAATTAGCTAATTAATTCAACATGTGCTCTAAGAATTAATGCATGTATTAAATGAGTTACATGTGGTCAAAGAATTAATCTAGGTGTTAAATGAGTTATATATCTTAACTAACTCATCATAATCTCAACTAACTAACTAAAGGGATTACAACAATTATTATCCTATTTCTAACAATCCCATGCTTAAAGAAATGGTTTAACAAGTTGTAGAATAACCTTTCCTCTACTTGCATTGCTGCCTCTGTGACTTTTGACTTTTGACTTTCGAGCTCTTCCTTTTTATACCAATTTTAGGGGTTTTTACAAGACCAAATTGGTGCCTAATTCTCGATTTCACCAATCAGTCCGATTTTTAAAACTATGCTTCCAGTCTTCTATCAATAAATTTATATGAAATAATTATTTTTATTTTTATTTGAGTGGAAAGTACTGATTTTATACACTTGTGGAAAAGATTACATGTATAAATATACCTTTCTTCTACTAACACATTATTTGCCCTAACTTATACCACAACTTGGAAATTGGCAATTATGAGTTTGGACAATCACTTTCACATACTCACCACTTTTTCTCTACTACTTTAGTCAACCACTTTAAAGTTGTAGCAAAAATTGTGATATTAAAGTTGTGTCTTTAGACTTTCTCATAAATATAACATTGGAATACTAGTTGTTAAAATTTTTTTTTGATAACAGAAATACTTAGAATACTAGTTGTTAAACTAGTGTACCCCGTTCCATACCATAGCATTACAGCCCTTCTTTGTGACATGCCACAAACTGAAACTGCCAATATTCTTCTTTCATTAGCCCCACCATATCAGGACCACCCGTTGGGTTTTCGCAGATGGCCTAGCATATTTAAGATTATATATATTATGAATATTCTTAAATATGTATACTTTTTTTTCCAAAATTTTGAAGGATAATACTTTTAACAGTTATCAAATATTTATTATAACCAAATTGATGTATCTTCTCAGTTTAACTTTCTTGTTGATCAAATTTTCCAAAGTCTACATAGTATCCTCACATGCATGGTCTTGGACTTACCATTGGTTGATTTCATATGTATGTCACTTTACTTAAGAAGATGAAGTGGTTCTGGCTGAGTCAATATGCATTTTTCTAATTCAATCTTTGTAATTAGATGAAGTCCATTTCTAGACCCACTTTTGTCCAATAACTTGTGTTGATGTTTTCTGCTGGTTTGCAATAGGGAGGGCTGAAATGAAAGCATTTATCAGTGTTGCTGGCAAGGGTGATTGAATTGATAGGACGCGAGGAAAGCATTGTCATTGGTTATGAACTTTATACTTCTCCCTCTGTAATCTAATTAGTATACTTCAAATCTGCTGGAATGGACCATGCTAAATGTACGTACTGTGATGTAGTTTGTATTTTTCTTCTGTTTGCTGTCAAATGCATGCTAATTGTTTCTCCAACAACAGCAGCAACAACAATAATAATAATAATGCATGCTAATTATGTAATCACATGAAAGTGTTGTATAATCTACCTTGAAGAGATATTTCCAAACCTTCACCACATTGATTGCATGAAGGAGAAAGTTGGTAAGAAAAGGCTTTTACTTCTTTAGAACAGTTTCCTGGCATTGGTATTATCTGTTATTTGATTTCTTTTTTAGTAAGGATAATGGGAGATTCATTCTAATCAGCGATGATATTATGTCACAAAACTTTGTAGTGTTGAAAGCTCACGCTGAACGCAACCTAACAGGAATCAACCCATGAAGGCTGGTCGGTTGACTTGACTGCTTAAGGAACCAAAAAAATAGGTTTGAAGCAATGATAAACTTTTTATATTAAGAAGGAAATGACCACAAGGTTTATTATATTTTGTAAATAGCAAATTGTGATAGTAACCTCACTTTTATATGGACTCACACTATTATTATTTTGCGCCAATTGTACAATAGCTCATATTTGATTTATGAAAAAAAGTTGTGCTTATAAACTTATCTATATATATATATATATCTAAAAGTTAAATCGTAATATTTATTGTTATTATATTCTTGTTGAGTCACATCAGCAGTCACATCATCCACGCATTTCAACGTTATCTCTCTTCTTCTTTTTTATAACTCTTTTTTTTTCCTCTTATTAATTTCTCAACTTAATGTTATACTTTCACCAACTTTTTCCCTCCCTTTTATCTTTTCGTCTCCCCACTACTATCTATCTTAATATAAGTTTTCCTCAATCCCTTTTTCTTTCTTTATTTTTTGCTTTTCTTATTCCCCCTCTTACTATAAATTTACAATTCTCAATTTCATTCTATACATGGTTTTCCCACACATATAAGGTTATTTCTCTCTCTCAAACTCTTTTTTTAATTTTTTGATGGCTTTTTTTATTATTTTTCTTGCATCTCTGCATTAAGTTGATAAGTTTTTGTATTATTTGAAACTCTACTTTGAATTGATGTGATTAAGTTATGTTTTTAAGTTGGTTTTTTTTTTCTTCTCTTTGATTTCATAGATATTATCCTACTGCATTATATATAAAGATAGTATATAAGAATATAATGTTATTTTATTACATAACATGACTTAGATAATTTGGTGTTTATTACAATTTTTTTTTTTTACTTTTTTTTTTCTTCTCATATTATTTTCTATAAATTTCTTATTATTCTTTCACATTCTCTCTTGAAACGTGGTTATTCTCTCTCTCTCTCTCTCTCTCTCTCTCCATTTTTTTTATTCTTTCTTACAACTTTTCTTTATATTGATGAATTATTGTAACTTTTAAAACTCTATTTTGGGTTCATACATTTTGGTGTTGTATTTTTTAGTTTCCCATTACAAGTAGCATATTTTTCTCTCTTATAGTTTTGGTTTGATTTTTGTTTGAGTTAATACTTGATTATTTTGGGAGTAAGAATTTGAATTTATATCAACACACAATCTTATACTAATAACAGATCGGCATTTGGTCCACTTCATCAATTCGGTCTGATTTGGTCTACTTCAGTCCACTTCAATTCAATTAGGTCCATTCGGTCTACTTTGGTCAATTTAGTCCAATCCGGTTTGCTTTGGAAAACTCGGTCCTATTCAGTCCAATCCAGTCCATTCAGTCTACTTTGGTCTATTCGGTCCAATTTGGTCCATACAGTCAACCTAGGTCTATTCGATCCAATTTGGCCAATTCGGTCCAGCTAAGTCTATTAGGTCCAATTTGGTCCATACGGTTCACTTAGGTCTACTCAGTCTATTTCGTCTATTAATTCGGTCCAATATGGTCCATTCGGTCCACCTAGATCTATTCGGTCCAATTTGGCCAATTCGGTTCAGTTAGATCTATTCCGTCCAATTTGGACCACACGGTCCACTCGGCCAATTCGGTCTAGTTCGATCCTTTCTGTCTACTTTGGTGAATTTGGTCTTGTTCTGTCCATTCGGTCCAATCCGCTCCATTCTGTCCACTTCGATCTATTCGGTCCAATTTGGTCCATACGGTCCACCTGGGCTTATTCAGTCCACTTAGGTCTATTCAGTCCAATTTGATCCATACAGTCCACTTAGGTCTATTCAGTCCAATTTGATCCATACAGTCCACTTAAGTCTATTCAGTCCATTCGGTCCACCTACGTCTATTCGGTTGAATTTGGTCCATGCGGTCCACTTGGCCAATTCGGTCCAGTTAGGTCAATTCAGTTCACTTTAGTCTATTCGGTCCAATTTGGTCCATACGGTCAACCTAGGTCTATTCGATCCAATTTGGCCAATTCGGTCCAGTTAGGTCTATTAGGTCCAATTTGGTCCATACAGTCCAATTAAATCTATTTAGTCCATTTCGTCTATTTATTCAGTCCAATAAGGTCCATTCAGTCCACCTAGGTCTATTCGGTCCAATTGGGCAATTTGGTTCAGTTAGATCTATTCCGTCCAATTTGGACCATACGGTCCACTTGGCCAATTCAGTCCAGTTCGATCCTTTCTGTCTACTTTGGTGAATTCGGTCCTGTTCTGTCTATTCAGTCCAATCCACTCCATTCTGTCCACTTCAATCTATTATTGGTCCATACGGTCCACCTGGGCCTATTCCGTCCAATTTGGACAATTCAGTCCACTTAGGTCTATTCAGTCTAATTTGATCCATACGATCCACTTAAGTCCATTCAGTCCATTCGGTCCACCTAGGTCTATCCGGTCGAATTTGGACCAAATAGGATCAATGTGGATTGAATAGAACCAAAGTGGGCAGAATGGACCAGCGTGGACCGAATAGGACCGATGTGGACCGAATAATACTTTTGAATATTTATCATTGCTTTTTTAGAGCTCATATTTCTAATTTCTAACGTTTATTTTGTTTGTATTTTTTAATTCAAAAGTAGAGAGTTTAGCCCAGATATAATAAAATATAATATTTTTCAACCCAAAAATTAAGAAAAAGAAATAAATTTTTGAGCTAAACTTGATAAGACAATTTGCAAAAGAATCAATTTAAGTCCCAATTTGTCCAAAATGGACCGAAATTGACCTAATGGACCAAATTGGACCGAATGGGACCAAAGTGGACTAAAGTAGACTTAATTGGACTGAATATCAATTATTTAATTTTTAGGGAGAACAAATTATACATTAAATTACAATTACAATTATAAAATAATTATTGATTCACACGCATCACGTGGGTCTGCGACTAGTTGTTTTGTAAAAGCAAAAACCAATTATCATATTCTAGGCAATACTAAATTGGAATGAATATAGATAGATAGATCATTTGCCTCAAGTCTTTTAACTTTTAATTGATAGTTTTATTGCCTGGGAAATTCCTTGTTGCATCCATGACCCATCTATTAAATTTCAGAACAAATACATTCTGTGACTGTGAGTAGTTGATGGTGCATTTGTCATTCATTCACTTCACTTGTGATTTTTCAAATGTTTTCACTTATTTTTCCTTTTCTTCAAACAAACAAAGAAATTATACGATCCTTATGATAAATCACATCACTTGTCCATCATTCAACTAAAAAACTCCTACTTGTTTAAAATTCTTGAATCAGTAATCAGTTTTTGTTTAAAATTTTTTTCTGACTCAGCAATTTTAAATAGATGAGAATTTTTTTGTAGACCAATGGACCATGTCAGTTATCCACCATAAAAACGTTATAATTTCTTAAACAAATGAACTTAAAGTCAGAACGGAAACGCATTTAGACTAGAAAGGTCCTGTTCTTTTCTTTTTCCCCCTTTTAAAATGTGTATATATATATATATATATAGTTAAAAATTAATAGGCTAGATTTCCTACTCTCTTAAGATTTAATTTACTTATTATAGCCCCCTCCTAAAAAGTATTGTATTTAGGAAAAATTACAATTTAAACACTAGAGTTTAGGGTTGTAACAAATTAAAATCTAAAATTTCAAGAATTACAATTTAAAGCTGAAGTTTTAAAAAGTAGTAAATTATAAAATCTTAATAAAGTTTCAAAAGTAAAAAAAAAAAAATAATAATAATAATAAAGATATGGCCTTCTTCGACTTTTACTTGGAGAGGTCAATCACACCAATGATGAAGCCGAATCTTGTAATCGCCTATTTCGGGACTGTTACTTTGCTCAAGCTATCACATCACCATAAGAGAAACAGTAATTTCCTGTGAACATTCACATCACCATAAGAGAAGCATTTCATGTCCAAAGCGTCTTACACCTCTCCTCATAGCCTGTAAACGCAAAGCACCCATTTGCTAAAACCCATGCACTCATGTTCTTGATCGGTCTCTTCAAGCACGGAAGCTCCAATGGTGGACTCATCGCGATCTATGTAAATATGGGCAACATTGAAACTGCCCCAAAAGTGTTTGATGTATTGCCTCAAAGAGGCATAGATGTATGGAATGCCATGATCATTGTGTATTCGCGTAAAGAGTACCCAGTTGAAGTTCCATGTCTCTATCATAGGATAATCTTGGACGGTGTAAGACCTGATAGCTCAACTTTCACTGTGGCCCTCAAATTTTTACGGTTTTAACTAACTTGTTTTCTACTCATGCCATTTGTTCTGGTATGTGCGGGATGTGAAGAAAGTTTATCGTAGAGGCTTTGGGTTTGTGACCTTAGCAAATGATTCTTCAGCTGCCTGGGTTGCCTGACGCAAAAATTTAATACAAGGTCAAGAGGTATCCTTCACTAGTTCTTTGGGCTTTGCCCATATGTTTTGGCTTCTTATGAAGCTAATATCATGATGCATTTTTGCCCCAGGTTGAAAGAAAAATTTGTTGATGTTGATCTACTGGTTCATGTATTCAGAGAAGCCAATCAGTATAGAAAGGAAAGAAGTTAAATTTTGGACACCGTTAATGCATGATGGTGATGTTTATATTAATTTTCTTGAATCTTTACACTTTCTTTTAAAACTAAATTACCATTTTTGATAATATGACGAACTCCTTCTATGATCTTAACCCTCTAAAAGTGCAGGTATTGGGTTCTATTTTCAACCTGTGGGAGGAGAGGGGAATCGCTACCCCATTGTCCCTTAGTCACATTTGTTATTTTAGAATAAGTAAGAGAGAGTTGATAGCACATTTGAGCCTGGAATTTAAGAGGGTCTGGATTAGCATTTTGGGTGTGGGTGAAGTTTCGAAAACATGGTTGATCTAGTCTACGGACACCATGTTCTGTGAATATGGCACTTGTATTGTGATAGTTATAAGTACTTCTCCACAATCCCTATAAAAAGTTGCTGTATCTGATTGCAACTCTTGAATTAACTTAAGAAAGACAACTTGTGATTGAAGACTCATCGTAGTTCTAGTAGTGGAAGCAGAATCTTAGAAATCAACTGGCCTAATTGGCTAGTCCCAGTTGTTGGAATTTGAAATATAAGAAAGAAGTAGTCTGACTTAATTAATCTAGTGAAAGCTTTCGTAAATTCCTGTTACATTTTTCTTTGTGCAATCTCTGTTGGATTTGAATTTCACTTTAATTTGAAGAAAACTCTATTAATCTAATTGAACATGTGAAGTATACAGGACCTATACTGGATTGAATATCATTACATTGAAGACAATAATAATACAACTTGTTCTCATTTTATTGTTGGTGCACTACTTTTTTATGAATTCTGTTTCTTGCAGGTTGTATTAGAGAATGCTGCTCCTATTGCGAATGATATGGTGGCTGCAGATCCCTCTTCCACTGTGGTGCATTCTTTGAGAAAGAAACAAAATTACATTCATTTACAGTTCCAAATCAGCTAAGTTTTAAATGGTAGCATGCATTCCTTTTTGTTTTTGTTTTTTTTTTTTTTGTTTTTTTTTGAAAAGTTTGAATTTCTGCCATTTGTCCTGCTTATTTTAAAAGGAATCAGAATGCTTCTCATTTAGCTTGTTGGTACCACTACCACATTTAGCCTTTATGTCTTCATCCTCACACATGACTTTTTCTCCTAACTCCTATTCTCATTCTCTATCACTTCTTCTATTAGTACTTAGATTATGTATACAAAAGCAATTGCGTGAACCTATCAAAAACACAGAAGCAATAGCATGAAGAAGGCATGGCTAACTAACAAAATTGTTAGCAAAATGGTGTCATTTTGCAAAAAATTCCCAGTGAGTTTTTGCGTCAACCATTGATATTACCGTTTGGCATGTTTCTTCTTTTTCATTTCATTGCCTTCATTTCAGACTTTTTCCTTCATTTTCGCTTTACTCTTCCCCACAACCTTATCTCTTCCTTCTCTCACATTTGCTCTTTTTCATTTCATTACAAAGATCTGATGAAACCAAAGCTCTTGGCCAGCCGAAAAGAACCCATCCATGATCGAAGTTTCTGACCAAAGAGAACCAAGCTCTTCACCGGCAAGGCTCGCTCTGTCACCAGCAGGCTGTCACTCCGCTTGATCAAGTTTCTAGATCTTCTCACAGGTGACCACTATCTCTCTCTCTCTCTCCATTTTCCATGTCCATTGTCACATTTGTTCTTTTTCATTTTTTTTTTTTTTTTCTGTTAAAATTTTTTTCCTGTGAGCACCTGATATTTTCTTTCGTAGACTTATTTTCAAAGACATTTTTTTAGAAGCTTATGTTGAGTACTGAGAAACGCTTGATGATGTAAAGATTGCATTTTTTCTGCTTATACACATGCTTTGGGTGTTTGGAGATGGAGATGTGATGCTGTGGGTTTGGATATACGGATGTGCTTGTGCTGTAGTTTGTGTGCTCTGTCAATTTAAAAAAAAAATTGTGTGCTTGTGTTGTAGTCTGTGTGCTTGTGCTACAGATTTTAAAAAATGCAGATATTTTCTCATTCTTATACGTGGGTTTGGAGACAAGTATTTAATAAATTTTGTTTCATCCTCGGGCTAAGTGGGGCTGATCTATTCAAACAGGTTATTCTAAAATTGTTTTCTTTGGTAATCAGAACAGACCAGTAATTGGTACTGAAGCTATAATGTGATGCATACAAACAAGGCCATTTGAATCTCACTTTTTATTTATTGGAGTTTCTAACATTGCATCAAATGCTTTGGGTATTTGGCAAATTATAGTAAAACTGTATTATAGTTTTGGATTTATAAAGAATGAATAGTTAATTCAACTTTAAGAATTTGCATTTGATAACATTAGTGATATATTTTTTTTTTTTTGAGAGAGAGAGAGAGAGATTTTTTTTTAGTTAAGAGAGCTTCAATCCCTTTAAAACACTTTACAACCCCTTTAAAAAATAAAACCATCAGAATTGAACACTTTTTTGAGTTAAACAATAAAGTTATGGGATTTCCTTCATACTTGTAAATTACCATCAAGTCAAACCTATAATGGTATAGTATTAATTTTTCTTTTCTTAGAATATGCTACTGTTTGGCAGATTGTTAAAGCTTCGTGATCACATGATGCATTCTTAAGCACCCTGCCCCTGCCCCTGGGTTTTGTGGGAAGGGAAAGAAAATGAAAGAGAGGTGAGAGAGAAGAAGAGAACACGTGCCAGAAGTGGGAGGAAGAGTGTTTTGGCTTGGTTGTTTCAGTCATTTTCTGGGTTTTCTGATGGGAGAAGATGAAAGTGCAGAGGAATAGCAGAAAAATGAAAGATGAACGAGAGAGAACGCAGGTAGGGGTGTTTTTTGTTCTGTGTAGTGTCACTGTCTCAAACTACCATACAAAGGCAGGGGGAAGTAGGAAAGTGCCAGCATAGAGTGTAGTGGAAGTGAAAGGAAAACTTCATGCTGTTCTTATGGAAGATAAGAGCCATTATCAATATAAATATATGATGCAACTTTTGGATAAGTTGGCTCATGAAATGAGAACTATTGGATATGTCCCAAATACTAAATTTGTGTTGCATTCCCTTGATGAGGATGTCAAAGAAAAAATGTTATGTAATCACCGTGAGAGGCTTGCTATTGCTTTTGGTCTCTTAAACACAGGGCCTAGAACCAGATTACTGATTATAAAGAACCTTAGGGTGTGTGGGGATTGCCATGAAGCAACTAACCTCATTACAAATATTGTTAACACAGAGATTGTTGTTAGGGATGTGAAGTGATTTCATCACTTCAAGAATGGGATCTGCTCATGTGGTGACTACTAGTGAAGCTGATGTGCGTAGATTTCCTTTCTCTATGCTGGATTTTTCACAGAGGAGGTGTTGAAATATCAGGGTAGGATCTGACACCTCTGTAGGAAAGCAAGTTGTTAATATTATAATGGGGTAATGGAAGAGACAAGCAAGCTAACATCTCAATTGCATACTACAACCTCTAAAGAGTGTATAGATGAAGCTTGGCAACCAGTAGAGTCCTTGGAGATAGTTCCATCCAACATATCCATATCCAGCTGAATTGCTAGCAGAATTTGGTTGTTGATATACATCCACCACTTTATCAATTTTGCCTTTATACTATATTCTTCAGCCATGTTCAAAGAGATTTTATCGAAAATGATACAGTTTCTTTATTGCTCACAGTAGATGCAAATTGTTGAAAGGATTTATCTCTGTTTGGAATGCCAAAGAAAAAGGCTTGCAGGATATTTTTTAATCGAAGTGTCTTCTTCCGTGCTTAGCATCAACAAGTTTGATTTTCCTCTAATAGCTCCGATAATTAATCTTTTTGAACTCTTAATTATTTTTTTCTCTTGCTTTCTAGTGTCAAAGGCAATACAGTTTTTTCATCTCATAATACTATTGCTTTTACTTCTTCTGTATGAAAATTCAAAAATTTTGAGGATATTATTTGGTTTGACATTTAGAACATGGATTTCCTAACAAAAGCACAATTGGGAGTATAGACACAACTGAAGGAATTCATATGTTTATTATTTCTGGATACAGTTCACATGTTCTAATATTTAGTTGAGAATATAGACCATTACAGAAATGGTCTGAAGAGCAACCCTTTTCCTATTGTATCTGGTAATTCATTTTAGTACATCACTTGTGGCTACACACACACGCACACACACACACATATATATATAATTGTAGTGGCTAATAGAGCTTGTTCTTTAGATTATATTCGATGTATTTTCTTCCTTGTTTTGGGGAATTATGCTAGAGTTCTGAGCTTATGCAAAGGGTACAATTCCCTTTTCTTCTTGTAGTCATGGACTAAAGGATAAGTGGGATGCTCAAGTGGCTTTTGGAAGTGCTCATTGAAATTCTGGGTAACATCAAGAAGTTTTTGTGGAACTATCGCTCGATGGCTGATTGTGCATACCTTTTGTCATTTTGGGGATGTTAAGGGTTATTTTCACCTTTCCTCTACTTTAGAAAATGTTTTTGTACTGTATTCACATCCAATAAGATTCAGCATTTGTAAGGGCTCCACCTCCTCCCTTGGCTTATAAAGGGGAAGGGGATTGACTTCCATAGAGAGCACAATTCACCATTGTGAAATACTGTTCATTGTTCACCCTTTTCTAATATCAATTATACTGGTGGCTAGAGGTAGAGGATTCCCTGCCTCACCTATGGTTTTTCACTTTTCTTGCTTATGCAGAAGGATTTTCAATGTAAATATTGTGTTATTCTCTTTACATTCTCATCATTTAAACCTCTAACACTCAAATGCCTATTGTTGTTACAATAATGAAAACCAATGTATGGATAGTCAACCAAACTAAACCCACTTTCCTCGAAAACCCATTTCTAAACCTTAACTATCCCATACATTTATAGATACTTAGCTTCCCAATACCTTTTGATCTTCCCTGGTGGCATTAAAATTGGAGGCATTGAAATTGGAGGCCATAGGTTTACTTTATTCAGGACCCAGCTAATTTTATGGCCAACACAACCAAGTTGTCGGCGCTCAGCAAAAGCAGTGGAGAAGGAGGAGGAGGAGGTGAGCTTAGAGAGAGATGGTGATAACTTTCGGTATTAGTCTCATTTAATGACATGACTAGTAGTGTTTTCTCATCATTAAATTTCATGAAAATCTATGTTTTCAAAAATGTGTAGCTTGAAGCTATTATATATGTGTGTGTTTGTGTGTGTGGGCGTGTGCGCGCACACGTAGGTTAAGTAAAGAGTCAGTTAATTAATAGTTAAACCTATGCAACTTGATCTCTTACGTCTAAGGTAATTTGGATATTATTCTAGCAATGAAAGTTACCTTATATGTTGAAATACTTAAAAAGGATTTTGCTCCCAAATATGCGTGTGGGATTTGTAGCCTTTAAATGATTGGTCTTGTAGGACAACATATACACCTGGACTTCGAAATTTTCCAAAGTTTGAAACTTGATCAATTATTTTTTTGATTATATTGTTGATGATCTCTAAGGTAGTTACAAATTTTGCTGATTTTGTTCTGTTTTCTTTATTTGAAATGTGGAAATTTTGCTTTTAGGTGTTTGGAGTTTTTGTTGAGTTTGCCCTAAAATTCGGCTTGTAATTGTAATTATTAAATTAGGCTCCTTTTGATGTGGCCTTTTTGTTTTTCTGGGTCTTGAAATAAGTGACTCAATTAATACCATTATTTCCTGTTTTCATTGAAAATGAAATGTTTTCAACGCCTGATGTGTGTCTCTGTATGACAGGTTAGCTCTATTGAGTTAATAATGTAAAGCAATAATATTGATTTCTTTCTTTAAAATTTGCAATAGATGGATTCTCTGCTATCAGTTGAATATCATTAGTTGTGTTAAGGCTGCCTTCCATGACCTCCTCTAAACTCGGCAAAAGGTGGAAGTTTTGTACACTGACTACGACCTTTGGCTACACACTTCTTTTTCAGTCTATGAGCATCTAGCTATGACCTTTGTCTACCAATGTCATGTTGTTCCATCCAGGTGAATTGACATGATTCTCCTAGATAATATGTGGGTCTTGTCCAGATTGGTTGAATCTATTCAATTGCATTGAAGCTTCAATTGCTAGCTGTTGCCTAAGCTTGACAATGTAGAAATGAGGGCTTTGTCACTACATGGCCTTTTTATCAGATAATTGGGGTCTTATTTGTCAATTGATGTTTGATAATAGAAAAAGAAATAATCAAAATTGTAATGGTGAAGCTAGACTAGTAGAACTTGAAGCTGTGATGCAATGTTTCAAACTAAAAGACGATACCATTAATCCCATGCTTAAAGACAAGGGAAAATGAGTTTTAGAACAACCCCTCATTTGCTTGCACTGCTACCTTCATTATTTTTTAGCTTTTCATTTCTATGTTACTGGTGTGTCATCCACCCTCTAGTCCTCTATCAAAGATTTATTTTAAATAGCTCATTTATTTCCTCTTTTCTTTGGGATTTGACTTTCCCATGAGTAACTTTAATGCAGATTAGCACTGTGTCATTTTCTTTCTCTTTCAAATTTCTATGGATAAATACTTTAACAGTTAAGCAGAAATTTATACGAAATTTACATATTTCCTCTATTTAAGTTTCTTGTCAATCAAGTTTCCAAAGTTGCATGCCTATATGATATTGTACCTAGTTGTCTTTTTTGGATAAATGACAATATATTATTAAGAAAAGGCGCAGTGCAAAGCCACTCATAACATACTTGTATCAACAACAGAATACTAGACATAATACAGATAAATTCAAAGAAGAACAAAACTCTCGTTGCAAATCCTAGCTTGTCCTAATTACATCTTGACTCTTACTAGGACATCAAATACAATCACACCAGCATCAAGCATAGACATAACAGACGTAGCGGGAAACACAACTGCCCTACAACATACGACTCCCTGGCTTCACTTGGAGAACAGATAATGGAATATTATTGCTGTTACATAGAAATATAAACATGCTCGTGAAGAATGTAGCTCAAATAATATTGAAAAGTTGTTTTACATTAATTATTTAATTTTAATATGAATAGAACTCACCTCATTTAATTTATGCCTATCCAAAAAAAAAAAAAAAACTCACCCCATTTAATTCTTTTTTATTTTTTAAGCCATTTAGATCTCAGGGGAAATATTTTTGTTGGCCTTCCTAAAAGTACCACTAAATAGGTCATCAGCTCGCTATTCCTAGAAGAGAAATTCCGTAATGGTTCACTCATCAAAGCGTAGGGCTTCAATGAATCTGCAAGTGCCTTCAAATTTATGTAATAAATTGATGGGAGTCATTGTGTGCGCTATTTTTGTACTCCGCCAGCATCGTCCATTTCCCCAACTTAATTCATTGTTTAACTGGAGAAGTTATAAAGCTACGCATAGACTTTAGAGTTCATTGATAAGCGATAGATTTCGATTCGTGTCTAGTGACTTTTGTTTTTCCGGAAGAATTTGGTGAGGTTGAATCGTATCCCTTATTGCAAAATTACTATCCCATTGTTCAATCATTCAATGAGGAATGGAAAGAAAAATTGAGTCAAGTAGATGTTGATATATTCAGGCAGATTGAGATTGAATTTACACCCATTGGTCCAGGATTGGAGGTTATGAAATGCGGTTGAGATTGTGATTTTTTCCCCCACTGCATCAACCATTTCAAAGGTAGATTCAAGAGAGTTTTTCTTTTGCTTCTTTTAATTAATTTTTATAGCACTGGTGTGGCGGCTTACAATTGTAAAAAGGATGATGAAATCATTTGCATAGTTTTCTTGTTGACTCTAATAGACCTTGAATATTATTAAGCTGTTATATTTGAAATTTGAATACATATGTGAAGGAAAGACCCAATAAACTTAATAATTAAACTAATGCAACTTTTTTCTTTTTTTTGATGGTGAAGAATAATGTATTAAGAAAAAGGAGGAAAGAGAATTCATCTAAGGAAACAGTTTCGTTTTTATGTTTGTTGTATTAAGAAAAATAGGGCCTAAGGTATTTCTTGTTGACAATTTGGAATTATAAACTTTCAGTCGTCTTATTTGTCACTTGGAAACTGATGTCATGTTGTTCCATCTAGGTGAATTGATGTGGCTGTCACATATATATGGTGTGTGTCACTTTCAGATTGTTTGATGCGGTTGCATTGAAGCTTTTTAATTGCTAGCTGTTGCCCAAGCTTGGCAGTGCAGTAAATGTAGGCTTTGTCTTATAACATCATGATGATATGCAGAGTTCAAGAAAACAGTAATACATGGCTTCTTTATCTTACAATTGGGGTCTCCTTTGTTAATTGATAATTGATATTAGGGGAAGAAATAGGCAAAATTGTAATGGTGAAGTAAGACCTAGTAGAACTAGAAGTTGTAATAAGGGATTTAACTTGAAACACTAATAACATCTGTTGATCCCATGCTTGAAGAAAAGGTTTAACAAGTTGTAGAATAGGCTCTCTTCTACTTGTACTGCCCTTTGTGACTTTTGAGCTCTTCTTAAGTTACTAGTATGTCATCCACCTCTAGTCTTCTGCCAATAGATTTTTTTTAAAGATTTTTTTTTTAGTAGAAAGGTAAGATTTTATACACTAGTGGAAAGATTACAAGTATAAATTTAACTTTCTTTTTTAACCACTCGATTTGCCCCCACTTTTAGCCTAACTTGAAGTAGTCAACTATGAATGGTGAACAATCACTTTCACATAAACTTACCACATTTTCTCTTCTACTCACTATTGATCACTTTAAGGTTGTAGCAAAAGTTGTGCCCCTAAACTTTCTCTTAAATATAATATCCGTCTACTGATTGTTTAACTGTTATACTCTGTTCCACACCATGGCATTACAGCCCTTCTCTGTTACATGCTACAAACTGAAAGTGCCTATATTCTTCATTCGGTACCCTACCATATCAGGACCACCTATTGGGTTTATTGCAGTTTGCCTTACATGTCAGCTTGCTGGAATTCTTTTAGTATACTTAGTCTCACTTCCAGAAGTTGCTGCAATGGTCTGCATTGGCAAATCCATCATCCATGTTAGGGCCAGGGGAAAATATTCTTATAAAATCAATCTAAACTTGATGTTTGTAATTATATGCAAGTCCATTTCTAGACCCAATTTTGTCTATTAATTTGTCTTATTTCTTTCTGCTGTTTTGCAATAGGGAGGCCTAAAGTCGGAGTAGTTGTTAGTGTTCTGGCAAGGGCCATCATTGGATTGATAGACTCAAGGAAAGCATTGTCATTGATTAAGAACAATATAATTTTTCCCTTGTAACCTAACTAGTTTGCTTCACATCTGTCGGGTTGGACCATGATAAAGTTAGTGTGATAGAGTTTGTATTTTCCTTCAGTTTGTTGTCAAATGCATGCTAATTATGTAATCACATGAAAGAGTTGTACAATCTATCTTGGACAGAAATTTCCAACCCTTTACCACATTGAACTTATATATGAAGGTCATAATTAAAATAGAGAGTATTTTAAAAGTAGAATAAAATTGAAAGAACTGGAAGTTGTGACGTGGAATTTCAACCTAGAAATGAATACCCATTATTGATCCCATGCTCAAATTAAGAGAAGGGAAAATGAGTTTAGAATAACGTCTCCTATGCTTGTATAGCTGACTTCTTTATTTTTGAGCTCTTCATTTCTAAGTTACTGTTATGGTATGTCATCCTCCCCCTAGTCTCCTGTCAAAGATTAGGCTTTGTCACATTAGCTCTTCAGGAAATTCTTAGCTATTGAATTTGAGGTGCTAAACAATTAAATTTAGTCAAGGTAGTTTGAGCAAGGAGACATTCTTTCTAATTAAATTATCTGATATTCATGCTGTCAAAAAATGCTTGTAGCTCGACGTACACATAATGGAAGGATACTTGAGTTTCTTTATGGCTACCCAAAGGCAAGTTCTAGTCTTAGCTATTTCTTTATCTCCTTAGAAGCTTTCTCTTCTTTTTCTTTGAGTTGCGTCTTTTCTTTCTGAAGCCTTTCAACTTCTTTTGAAGTTCAGGTTTTTGAGATAAGGGTGCATACGGTCATGAGGCATGACATTAAAGCATACAAAAATGACGCATCACATCACCACAAGAAGCATTTCTTGTTAGTTGATGAAGGAAAATTTACAGTCAACTTATATGCTCACTGTATTGTGGTAAATAACAGCAGTGTGCTCCAAAGTATATGTCACGTGTAAATATAGGCAACATTGAAGCTGCCCGAAAATTGTTTGATGTATTGCCTCAAAGAGGCATAGATGCATAGAATGCCATGATAATAGCCCGTTCATGTAAAGAGTACCCAGATGAAGTTCTAAATCAGTAAATCTATATCATCAGATGATCTTGGAAGGTGTTAGACCTGATAACAATAATTTGACTTTCCAGTGGCCATCAAGGCATGCACGAGGTTGTCGGATTTGAAAATGGGGGAGAAACTTTGGTGTAGAGTGATGGATTGTGGGTTTGAGTTTGATGTGTTTGTTGGGTCTTCAGTTTTGATTTGTATGCAAAGAGTCAGAAGGTGGATGAAGTAATTGTGGTATTTGATATTATGCCAAGAAGGGACCTTTTTGTTGGACAACTATGATAAGTGGGTTTCCAAAGAGTGGGCTGCCAATAGAAGTGTTTGATATGTGTAGGTGAATGCAAAAGGAGGGAATGGAAGGAGGTGGGGTAGTGATGGTGGGGTTCACACAGGTTTGTGCAAATCTTGGGGACTTAAACTAGGCCTTTCTGTTCATGGGTATTTGATTCAGAAAGATCTTCCTATGGATTTTGTAGTTCAAACTAGCTGTGGATATGTGTGCCAAGAATGGACATTTGAAGCTTTGCTTGCCATGTTTTCAAGAAGATGCCTTATAAGAATGCCATATCTTTGGGTGGCTATGCTCAAAATGGTTTTGTAGATTGGAAGAGATGCTGGGTTGTGGATACAGACCAGATCTGGTGTTTTGTGAGTGCACTTCTAGCATGTTCCCAAGTTGGGTTTTGGAAATTGGGTAAATCTATACACGGATATATTGTGAGAAGGCTCGACTTTGATCAAGTATTAGGTACTGCAGTGTTTATCACATATTCAAAATGTGGAGCCCTTTCCTGGGCATGCACTCTCTTCGATCAAACAAAGTCCAACGACACGATCTTGGAATATAATCATAACCAGCTATGAAATTCATAGGCATGGAAAGAAGCTCTGTCACTCTTCCTAGAGATGACAAAAACAAATTTAAAACCAGATGATGCTAATTTTGCTTCCCTTCTCTTGGCCTTCAGTCACTTGGATCTTGTGGAAGAAGTTCAATACTGGTTTAATTGCTTGATTAGTGAATATAAGGTCCCTCCAACTTAAAAGCATTATGTTTGTACGGTTGATCTTTTGGCTCATGCGAATCAAGTTGAAGAGCTTGCGAGCTAATAGATTCCATGAATACTGAATCTGGGCTTGCTGTTTGGGTTGCTCTCCTATCAGGTTGCTGCAAAAATGGCAAGTTGTTGATTGGAGAGATGGCCGCAAAGAAGGTTCTTGAGCTAAATCCAGATGACTTGGGAATTTATACTTTGGTCTCAAACTACTATACAAAGGCAGAGGGAAGTGGGATGATGTAGCTAGTGCTAGAAAAATCATGAAAAAGACGGGTGGAGAAAGTGCTAGCGTATAGTGTAGTGGAAGTGAAAGGAAAACTTCATGCTTTTCTTATGAAAGATAAGAGCCATTATTAATATGAGAATATGATGTAACTTTTGGATAAGTTGGCCCACAAAATGAGAGCTATTGGATATGTCCCAAAGACTGAATTTGTTTGCATTCCCTTGAAGAGAGTCAAAGAAAAGAAGTTATGTAATCGGAGTGAAAGGCTTGCTATTGCTTTTGGTCTCTTAAACACAGGGCCTGGAACCAGATTACTGATCATAAAGAACCTTAGGGTGTGTGGGGATTGCCATGAAGCAACCAAATTCATTATGAAAATTGTTAACAGGGAGATTGTTGTGAGGGATGTGAAGTGATTTCATCACTTCAAGAATGGGATTTGCTCATGTGGTGACTACTGGTGAAGCTGGTGTGCATAGATTTCCTTTCTCTTTGCTGGATTTGTCACAGCTGAGGTGTTGAAATATTAGGGTAGGATCTGACATCTCTGTAGGAAAGCAAGTTGCTAATATTATAATGGGGTAATGGAAGAGACAAGCAAGCTAACATCTCAATTGCATACTACAACCTCTAAGGAGTGTATAGATGAAGCTTGGTAACCAGGACAATCCTTTGAGATGGTCCTATCCAACATTTCCATATCTAGCTGGGTAGCTGGCAGAATTTGGTTGTTGATATACATCCACCACTTTATCAATTTTACCTTTATACTATATGCTTAAGCCAAGTTCAAAGAGAATTTGTCGAAAATGATACACTTTCTTTATTGCTCACGGTAGATGCAGATTATTGGAAGGATTTATCTCTGATTGCAATGCCAAAGAAAAGGACTGGCGGGATTTTTTTTTTTTTTTTTAATCCAAATGTCTTCCTGGGCGCTTAGCTTCTACAAGACTGATTGCCTCTAACAGCTCTGGTAATTAATCATTTTGAACTCTTAATTATTATTTTTTTCTCTTGCTTTCTAGTGTCAAAGGGGATACATTTTTTTCATCTCATAATATGGTGGCTTTTACTTCTGCTGCATGAAAATTCAAAATTTTTGAGGATATTATTTGGTTTGACTTTTAGAACATGGATTCTCTAACAAAAGCAAAAGTGGGAGTATAACCACAACTTAGGGAATTTCATATGTTTATTATTTCTGGATATGGTTCACATGTTCTAGTATTTAGTTGATAATATAGACCATTACAGAAATGGTCTGAAGAGCAGCCATTTTCCAATTGTAATTCGTTTTAGTACATCACTTGTGACTACATACATACAAACACATATATGTTTAATATAATTGATTGTAGTGGCTAATTGAGGTTGTGAGCTCTTTAGATTAGATTCAATGTATTTTATTCCCTGTTTTGGGGAAAGAATGCCAGAGTTCTGAGCTTATGCAAAGGGTACAATTCCCTTTCCTTCTTGTAGCCATGGACTAAAGGATAAAGTGAGAATGACATATGCTCAAGTGGCCTCTAAACGTGCTCATTGAAATGCTAGGCAACATCAAGAAGTTCTTGTGGAACTATTGCTTGATGGCTGATTGTCCATACCTTTTGTCATTTTTGGGATGTTAAGGGTTATTTTCACCGTTCCTCTGCTTTAGAAAATCTTTTTGTATTGTATTCACAGCCAATAAGGATTCAACATTTGTAAGGGGTCCATATCCTCCCTTGGGGAGGGGGATTGACCTCCATAAAGAGCACAATTCACCACTCTGAGATACTTTATTTTTCACCCTTTTTCCAATATCAGTAATACTAGTGGCTAGAGGTAGAGGATTTCCTGCCTCACTTGTGGTTTTTCATTCTACTTGCTCCTTTAAAAGGGTTTTCCATGTAAATATTGTGTTATTTTGTTTACATTCTCCTCATTTAAACCTCTACCACTCAAATGCCCATTGTTACAATAATGACAACCAAATGTATGGATAGTAGTTTCCCTATTCTTTTTTATCTTCTCTGGTGGCATTGAAATTGAAGGCCATAGGTTTACTTTATGCTGGACCCAATTGGTTTTATGGCCAACACAACCAAGTTGGTGGCACTCAGCAAAGCCAGTGCAGAGGGAGGTGGTGGTGAGCTTAGAGAGAGAAGGTGATAACTTTTGGTATTAGAGAGAGAATGTGTTAAATTTTGGAAAAATATGTATATTTTTGGCAAGGAGCTCGTTTAAGGACATGAATTGTAGCTTTTCACCATTAGATTTCATGAAAATATATGTTTTATAAAAAGTTTAACTTGAACCTATCTTATATACATGTGTGTGTGTGTAGGTGAAGTAAAGAGTCAATTAATTAATATTTAAGCCTATGCAACTTTGTCTTTTATGTCTAAGGTAATTTGATTGTTATTCTAGCAATGAAATTTACCTTATATGTTGAAAGACTTGGAAAGGATTTTGCTCCCAGATATGTGTGTGGGATTGTAGCCTTTAAATTGATTGGTCTTGTAGTACAACATATAGACCTGGACTTTGAAATTTTCCAAATTCTAAAACCTGATCAATTTTTTTTTTTATCATATTGTTGATGATCTCTAAGGTAGTTACAAATTTTGCTGATTTTGTTCTGTTTTCTTGATTAGAAATATGTGGAAAATTTTGCTATTAGGTATTTGGAGTTTTTGCTGAGTTTGCCCTGAAATTAGGCCTGTAATAGTTAAATTAGGCTCCTTCTAATGCAGGCCTTCTTGTTTTTCTGGGTCCCAAAATAAGAGACTAAATTAATACCATTATTTTCTGTTTTCATTGAAAATCTGATTCTAGAAATGAAATGTTGTCAACTCTTGATTTGTCTCTGTATGACAGGTTAGCTTTGTTGAGTTAATTACATAAAGCAACAATATTGATTTCTTTCTTTGAAATTTGCAGTAGATTGATTCTCTGCTTTGATTGAATATCATTAATTGTGTTAAGGTTGTCTACCATGACCTCTTCCAGTTACGACCTTTAGTCTATGAGCATAGACCATCCTTGAAAATTTGGAATTAGAATATCTTATGTCATTTGGCTGTCATGTTGTCATCTGGTGAATTGACATGGTTCTCCTATAATATGTGGGTCATTTCCATCAATACAGTTGCATTGATTAAATGGTCCCAAGCTTGACAGTTGAAGCATGGGCAATACTGGCGTTTTTATCAAATAATTATGGTTTGTTGTCAATTGATTGATTATTGAGAAGAAATAGGCAAAATTGTAATGGTGAAGCAAGACCCAGTAGAACTAGTAGTTGTGATGGATATTTCATACTAAAGAGAATACCATCGATCCCATTCTTGAAGACAAGGGAAACTGAGTTGTAGAATAACCTCCTCTACTTGCATTGCTACCTTCAATATTTTTGAGCTTTCATTCTATTTTACTGGTGGTCATACACCCTCTAGTCCTCTGTCAAAGATTTATTAAAATAGCTCATTTATTTCCTCTATTTTTGTGATTTGACTTTACCATGGGTAACTTCAACTCACATCAGCACTGCCTCATTTTTTTCTCTTCCAAATTTCTGTGGATGAATCCTCAACAGTTGCAGAAATTTATACCAAATTTACGTTATTTCCTCTATTTAAGTTTCTGTCAATCAAATTTTCCAAAGTTGCATGCTACATGATATTGTACCCAGTTTTCTTTTTTGGATGAATGAAAATATATTATTAATTAAAGACGCAGTACAAAGCCACGCAATATACTTGTATCTACAACAGAATACTAGACATGATATAGATAAATTAAAAAAGAACAAAAGTCTCTCATCACAAATCCTAGCTTGTCCTAATTATATTTGACTCTTACTAGGACATCAAATACAACCACACCAGCATTCAGCATAGACATAACAGATGTAGCAGGATATGCTAGTGAAAAAGGTAGCTCTAATTACTACTTACCCAAATACGATATAGCTTCCTAATATATAATGAAAGTTCATGCCAAGTTTGGGAAATTTGATCAGGAGTTTAAGCACACAAGGTGACTCTGATTATGAGAAATACCAGTGAAAATGGTAGCTTTGGCAAATCCAGAAGGCTAATAAACTTTCTTCTCTGAATTTTTTGTAAGTCACCATATTGCCTCCTTTCACTGATCATGGTGCACGACACACTCGCCACTCAAATGGAACAAGACAAACCTTGGCTGGCATGATAGATTGCCGGAATACAAGCTGATATATATATATATTTTATATATATATATATATATATATATATATATATATATATATATATCATTCGTTGGCATATATTTTAATTTCTTTTATGTGCCATTCTTTTTTGTTATTTCTGAGCCTAGCTGTTATGATGAGTGAAGTCCAAAAAATGATAATATTTGTATCTTCAAACCTTAGGACATGCTCTTCTTGTTAATAATATATCCTTCTTGATGTGGTTTTACAGGTTCTGGGAAGGATTTAGGCAGTACAGAGTGAGTATGGTGAATTGGAAAAATGTAATAATGGTGAAGGTACTGTGAACAGTTCTGTATTGATAAGGATACTGAAATTTTTGGTTTCTATGTTCAATATTCATCCTCTGTTCATGCAAAATAATTTTTTTGCTATTTAATTCTCTCATTTCTTGCTGAAAGACTTAACTATTTGTAAAATTTTACCTTCCTAGCCTGCAAAAACATGAATTTGCTAAGTTTTGGTAAAATTCTTCCATAGAAATGAGAAGTAAAGGTTGATGATTTCCTAAGTTCCTTCCCTCCTTCACTAAGCTGGAAACTAATATTTTACAGGCATTGGTTTGATGAGCAATTATTGTTTGACCTCACTTTTAGTGTTAGTTTCTATCATGCATTAGATGGTATGCTTTTGTTGTGTTTCCAAATTTCTGTTAATTGGATGGTGTGTTTCTGCGGCTTGGTGACTAATTGGGTTCTGCTATGGTAGCAAAATCGCAGAACAAGATGTTCTAATTGATTTGGCTTTGTCATATTTTGCTCTCAGAAGATCCTTAGTATTGAGCAGCTAGAAAATGAAATTCAATCAGGATAGGTTGAGCAAGTGGACATTCTTTCAAATAAATTATCTGATTCATGCTGTCAAAAAGATTGAAATAGCCAACCACCTCAAGATGATGTTAAAAGCTGTAAAACAAATTAGGCAATCTATAGTTTTACAGCTTTATGTTCCCATTGCTTGTGATATTTGTACAAATGACGTAAATTATTTATCATCTCACTTGTATACCATATGCCAACAAAGCTTACCCAATATTATCTTATCGTAGCACAACCTATGACCTTAGTTTGTATTAAATTATCTTCGCATTAACCTAAATCAATGCATTTGTGTTTAAATTTGATTGGTCTGTTATTTTGCTCCCAAGTTTTCTTTTTTCATACGTAACTTATATTTATTAGCTATAGAAAGGGAAAAAAAATATTAGGCAGCTGGTAGACAAAAGCTATAACTGCTTTGAAATGAAAATTAATTGGTTGTACTTCAAATGATTGGAAGTCATGTTGCTTGGTTTTTGTAATTGAGTTTAAGAGTTATATCTACATGTATGAAGTATTGCCTAATTGTCTTCACTCCATTATATGCTGATATATTTGAGAAGCTGAGTTCTCTTTCAAATATAGTAATTTTGGTAGAACAACCATAATAACCATGTTAACATATAAATATCTCTCCATCCTCGTGATGCTGGCTCATAGGTATCACTCATGACCAAATTGTTACAAAGATCAACAGAGTACGTTTTACCAGGAATTTCTCTATTTATATTTTAATATGTGTTATTTTTTTTCTATGACACAGTTTATTCAAAAGGAGTATAAAAGATACAACTTTTTTAATATTTATTTATTATCTTGAACTAGTAACAATCATATTCAATATCATATCTATTAATAATTTTTTTGTGTATAAAATTTGTATTATTTTTATAATTTTTTAAAAAGATTAAGATATTTTTGTTAAATAAGTATCCCACTTACAAAGTGAAATTACTGTTCAATTTTAATAAATTGTGATATTGAGTGAGTGTTTTGTATTAGATTCCATGTGCAAGTGGCATCTACTTCCAGGTGTTCCTAGCATTTTCCGTTTTCCTTTGTTTGTTTTTTTTTTTTTTCAGCTTCAAGGTATTTTGCTGTGCATATAGAGGTATTTTCCTGTAAAAAAGAAAAAAGTTGGTTTGATATAGAAGAAGACTTCTAGCCACAATTTATAGTGGAATGCCCACTCTAATAAAAAATAATTGATGGATCCTATAAAATCAACTTTTGACCCATCTTCCAGTGAGGAAGGGTTCCTCATACAGTTTTTTTTTTTTTTTTTTTAAGGAAAAAAAAAAAAAAAGAAGTTAGATTCCATATGCACGGGCCCTCCACTTCCCCATGTTTTCCAATTACTATAATCCACTTTGTCTTCTTATCTATGAGGTTTATCTTATTAAGATCACCACACTTATTGATATAATAGCATTACTGCCTATTGTATTGAAGAAATTTAGCTACAGAGTGGATGGGCACTTGATTAATAGAAAAGTACATATATCATTTCATCTTTATAGCTTTTCTTGCTAACCATTTCTTTTTTTTTAGGACAAAGCTCGCCAAAGACTATACTCCACCAATTATTATTTTATTAGATGTGAATTTTGAATAATGCACTATTGGATTACTTTTTTTCTTATATGCTTCATGTTTGCAAAATTTTCAAAAGAATAAAGATCAATAGCTATATTATCAATCAAATATTTAATTCAAGTTTTGTGTATTTTAAAATATGCATTAAAAATAAATTATAAATTGAATAGTAAATAACATCTTATTGATATAAAATTTAATACATGTTAAGAAACATGAAGAACAGGCACTCCAACAGTTAGATTTCCAACATATATAAACATGTTATTTTTTCAGTTGGAGTTGTAGCCATTAGCTACAAACAACTTTGTCCTTTATTTTGTTTAAAAGAGTATTATTTAACAAAAATAACATAGAGAGGGACTAGCATTCACAAGTAATCCATTCAAATAAATATAAGTATAAATTCAATTTACAATATATTTAAGTGGTCAATAGGTGGAAACTTGTTCACCATTTTTTTACATCAATTATCACCCTTTTTTTACGACTAACGGTAGACCATTTTGATAAATTGTGATATTTTGAGTGAGTGCAATTGTGAAAGTGGCCCTTGTCTTCCTCTTCATATGTGTAAGTGTTTTCTTTTTCTTTTATTTTGGATAGCTTTCGGGTATTTCCTGTGCAAGCACATGGAAGTCTGCACAATGGAGCCCACGTGAAAATAGCTACAAAAGTTGCTGGTTTGATAGTAAAAATAAAAAAGAAGAAACAAAAGGTCGTGGAGCCCAAGTGAAACAACAGCAAATTTAGTTGGGTTTGAAAGTCCAAAAAAAACAGTGACAAATGTGAAATGTCACTAACTTAACTTGTCCGGCACGGTCAGAACACAAATGAAAAGCCAGACTTTATGGTGTGTGAAAATGGCCAACTTGATAGGACAAAACAAAAGCAAGTGGGAAATTTCATATGGTCTTCAACCAAAAAAAAAGTTCATAGCTGGTCTCCTGGAAATTCACTCGTTTTGACTACTTTTTCAGGACGTGGCAAAGCAGGGAAACGAATGGCATATATCACCAACCAAAGCCTTGCTAGAGAAAACTTAGTACGTTGCATAATTGCATCTACTCCCAGTTGTTATCACCATGTCTTTAGAAAGGTCATGTGTAATTTTACACCGAGAGAGGGGTAGACTTGATTGTGAAGACTCAATTGTAAAATCTTGTATTGAAGAAATTATAGCTACAATGTGGATGACCAAAATTCACATGTAAATCCCTTTATTTTTATTTTATATCATCTTGTATTTTGAATGGACATGATGAGATGGAGGGATCACAATTCACAAGTAATTCATTCATATAAATCTAAGAATACATTCAATTGTATACTCAATATGATAACATGTTTAAGGGTTAACTATAAATGGTAGGGGTGAGACTTTCTATTCACAACTTTTATATGAACTTATCATATTTTTTTTCCTTTACGACTAACAAAATATTTTAATAGATCTTGAAATTAAGTGTGCAATTTTATTTTTTCTGGTAAACAAACGCATATATTAAAGAACTAAGTTCTTATAAACCAACAGAACAGCATTAGAGTTTCCAACTCTATTAAAAATGAGGGCAAATTACAACTTACCTACTATAGTTTGGCCAAAATTTAAATTGTCTGCTTGTAGTTTGAAAAATGACATTTTACCCACATGAGGTTAGCTCAGTTAAAATTTCGTAACACACATCTGTTAAAAAAAAAAGCTAAATATCTAATTTTGCTCTACTTTTATGTCTATTTCTTCCCAAAAAAAAAAACATAAAAATACAAGATAAAAAATGATCCAATGGAACATTTTTATCATGGGATTTCAAACCATAGGTAAGCAATTTAAATTTCAGTCAAACATTAGATGGACAAAATGTTAAATTTCAAACTATAAGCTACTCATATGTGATTTGACCGAAATTTAAATTTCAGTCAAACCTCAAATAGGTGAAGTGTTAAATTTTAAACTACAAATAAATAACTTAAATTTCAGCCAAATCGCATACGAGTAAGTTGTAATTTGCCAAAAAAATGAAAGATGACTGGGTTCCTCATACAAAATGACGGTTTTTTTTTTTTTTTTTTTTGAGGGGATTCTAGCTATTTTTCTATGCATATGGAGGTTTGCATAGATGGAGGCCACGCGGAGGAAAAGCAGCTAAAATTGGGTTTGGCAGTCAAAGAAAACAGAAAGGAAAAAGAAAAAAGAAAAAGGATAATCTAACAAATTAATCTAAAATTTTCTTTTTAAATACTTATTTATTATTATTGAAGTAGTTCAATCATATTTATTATCATATCTTTTAATAATTTTTGAAATAAAATGTGTATTATTTTAATATTTTTTAATAAATAAAGATATTATAATTGAATAAGTACCCCAAATTACAAAGTGACAATATTGTTCAATTTTAATAATTGTGATATTGTGAGAGTGAGCGCATTTGTATTAGATTCCGTCTCCAAGTAGCCACACCTTCCAGGTGTGTTCCTAGCATTTTCCGTTTTTTTTTTTTTTTTTTTTTTTAAGCTTCAAAGTATTTTCCTGTGCATATTAGCCCACGTCCACGTGAAAGGTGGGAAAAAAAAACAAAAGCTAGTTTGAAAATAAATACTAAATAAAGAAGGAAGAGTTTATGCGACAACTTATAGTGGAATGCCCTGCCCACCGACTCTAATAAAAAAAAAAAAAAAGAAGCAAAAGTTAGTCTGATAATAAAACAAAGAAGAAATACTTTTTAATTTTTATGCAACCATTTATGCAGGATGTCCACTGTGCCCACCGACTAAAATAAATAAATTAATTGGTAGGTCAAAGAAAATGAACTTTTGACCCCTCGTGTATTGAAGAAAGTGAATTTTTACGTCACTTTTTTTTTTAAATTAAAAAAAAAATACATAAGATCAAATAAGATCAAGTAAAATATTTTTATTATAGAATTCAAACTATAAGTAGTTAATTTAAATTTTAGTAAAATTATATTAAATTTTCAATTTCAACTAAAATAAATTTTTTTTTCTTTCCAAATTTCAAGTTTTTCCTATATCGAAGTCTACATAAATGGAGTTCACACAGAGAAAAAGCAGCTAAAGTTATATTTGGCGGTCAAAGAAAACAGAAGAAGAAAGCATAAATGGAGCCCACACAAAGAAAAGGCAGCTAAAGTTATATTTGGCGGTCAATGAAAACAGAAGAAGAAAGTACATGAAGCATAATCTTACATGAACCAGTAACAATCATATTCTATCATATTTATTAATAGAAAAATTTTAATAAAATTTGAATTATTTAAAAAATAAAGATATTATTTTTAAATTAAGAGGTGTTTGGTTTGTATTTTTAAACTATTTTTAATTTTTAAACAATGTTACACATATTTTTATACATTTTTTATTCACATATATTTTTATAAAAATTTTTAAATAAAAATTTTTAATTTTTAAACACATGTACTAAATGGAGCTAAGTATCCCAATACTACAAAGTGACATTATTGTTCAATTTTAATAAATTGTGACGTGTGCAAGGGGCTTTACCTTGTGTTTTCCTCAGCATTTTCTGATTTCCTTTTGTATTTTTTTGTTTTGGAATTTGGATAGCTTCCAAGTATTTCCCTATGCATATGGAGATTTGCGCAGATGGAGCCCACGTCCACGTGAAAACTGAAAAAAAAAAAAAAAAAAAAAACAAAGAAACAAAAAAAAAAAAAAGTTGGTTTGGCAATAATATTAAATAAAGAAGAAACACTTTATGCGACTATTGACCCATCTGCTCAATTATAAATATTAAATTGTGACATGATAGCTTATAGTGGGATGCCCTGGCCAACGACTAATAAAAAAAATTAATTGATGGGTCCTGGAAAATGGACTGTTGACCCATCTGCTCACTCTTAATACAAGTAAACAACCACATACTTCCCTATGTATTAATTTAATAAAGAGATTTTAAACTAAGTACAGTGTTTAAAGTGTCGTTTGGAAGATTGACTATTGTGAAACTTCACTCTTTGTTGTATGTATTCTATGTTGTGTATCTGTACACAAATTGGTCTTCCACTTAACGCCATGGTATTGCTTGGTCTGTTTACAGATTAGTAGATCGGATAATGTCTGAAACGCATGAACTTGAATGCTCTACAGTTGTTGTGTACTCAATGACTCCAAAGATGTCTTATTTGATAGAGAAGTACATATATCATTTCATCTTTATAGTTTTGTCTTGCTAACAATTTCCTTTTATTTTAGGACAACGTTTGCCAAATACTCTAACTCTACTAATTATTTTTTTATTAGATATGAATTTTGATTAATGTGCCGTTAGATAACATTTTCTTCTTATGTTCTTTATACTTGCAAAATTTTTAAAAGATTAAAAATTAATAGTTATATCATCAATTAAATGTTTAAATTTTAATTTTTTGTAATCTAAAACTATGCATTAAAAATAAATTTATAGATCAACTAATAAATAATGTCTGATTAACATGAAATTTAATTTGTATATTAAAAACATAAAGAACAAGCACTCTAGCAGATAGATTTTCAAAATATATAAACATGTTAATTTTTTCAGTAAGAGTTTTAGCCATTGGCTACAAATAAACTTTGTCCTTTATTATTATTATTTTTTAAAGAGTATTATTTAGCAAAAATAACCTAGAGAGGGACTGGCATTGACAAATAATCCATTCAAATAAATATAAGTAAAAATTTAATTTTACAATAAGTTTAAGTTGTTGATAAGGTAAAAAGTTATTCACCATTTTTTATGTCAACTTATCGCCCTTTCTTCCACGACTCACGGTAGACCATTTTGATAAATTGTGATATTTGCCCTTGTCTTCCTCCTCAATATGTTTAAGTGTTTTCTTTTTCTTTTAAATAAAGAAGAAAGAGTTTATGTGAATGCGACAACTTAATTGATGGGTCCTAGAAAATGAACTGTTGACCCATCTACTCACTCTTACTACAAGTTAACAACCACATTCTTCCCTATGCGTTAATTTAATAAAGAGATTTTAACCTAAGTACAGTATTTAAGGTGTGCTTGGAAGATTGACCATTGTGGAACTTCATCCTTTATGGTATATTGTGCATCTGATTGACATAAAATTTTATATAATTATTAAAAACATAAAAAATATATACTCTAGTAGTTAGATTTTCAAAATATATAATCTTGTTAACTTTTTTTAGTAGGAATTATAGTGATTTTGTCCTTTATTTTAGAAAAAAAAAAAAAAAACCATTATTTAACAAAAAAATAACCTATAGAGGTTTTGACATTCACAGGTAATCTATTCAAAGAAACTTGTTCACTATTTTTTCATCAACTTATCACCTTTTTCTTCATCTTAAAAAAAAAAAAAAAAAAAAAAAAAACCTTTTTTTTTCACTACTCACTGTAGACTCTATTTTAATAAAATGTGATATTGAGCGAGTGGAATTTCTATTAGACTCCGCGTGCAAGTGGTCCTCCTCTTCCAGGTATTTTCCTTTGCATACGGAGGTCTACTCAGATGGAGCCCATGCCCACGTGAAAAAAGCAGCAAAAGAAGAAGAAATTGAGAAATTTCACTCACTCGTCTTGGCCTGGGGAAATTTCACTCACTCAGATGGATGCCCACTTGCCCACCAACTCTAACAAAAAATGAGTTAATGGGTCATAGAATATAAAAACTTTTGACCCATCTTCTCACTGTTATTGCAAGAGGCTTTTTTGAGTTTTTTTCAGTCACACCTGCAATTTCCTAAATCTCTAACCTCACTATTCAAGCTCTTCCATTTCTTTTATGGCTCTTCTTCCATCATCTTCTTCTTCTTCTTCCTCTTCTTGTTCTTCTTCTTCCAAAGGAGGGAAATATGATGTATTTCTTAGTTTTAGAGGCGAGGACACCCGCAAAAGATTTACAGATCACCTATATAGAGCTTTGAAACAAAAAGGCATATCCACTTTCAAGGATGATGAAAAGCTTAAGCAAGGAACACCAATTGCCCCAGAACTCTTGAAAGCAATTGAAGAATCAAGGTTTGCGGTCATTATTTTATCAAGAGACTATGCTTTTTCAAAGTGGTGCTTGTTTGAATTAACAAAGATCATTGAGTGCATGGAAAAAACCGGATTGGTAGTTCTACCGGTTTTTCACTATGTAGATCCTAGTGATGTGCGAAATCATAAAAGAACTTTTGCAGAAGCCTTTGATAGACATGAAGAGAGTTTCAAGGATAACATGGGAAATGTAGAGACGTGGAAAGCTGCTCTAAAAAAAGTTGCCAATCTTTCTGGATGGGATTTAAAGGATAAGTAAGAGTTTCTTTGAAATAATGCTATTTTTTGTCAACTTCTCTTTTCTTTTTTTGAATTTATTTATCATTTCTTACCTTTGTTTTTTTTTTTTTCTTTTACTTAGTCAGTATTCAACTATTTTTAAAATAACCTAGACTAACCTTTTTCTAATCATAGTAGTACTAAATCAGTGTCATGCAAGTACATAATTACACAGACTTGGGCCTTACAATAAATTTGGCCCCAAATATCTCTAAAATTGCCCCTATAATACATCTTGCAATGAATTTCTTTGTCCCATGTATATTACAAACTTTGGAAATTATAATCTCATATTGGACTTTGGATTTGCATAGTTTGGCATGGTAGTCCCTAAAATACCCAATATGAGCAAAAAGTCATGAACTTGGTAATCCTCATTCTACAGGTGACTTATGGAGTCTACATGGCTTTGCTTTATATAAGCTATACCCACCCACCCGTAATGTTTTCATTCAAATTTCTACTTTATGTTTTTGGCAGAATTGTCTTGATAAGCAAGTAAAAATATCAAAAGCAAGTGGTTAGGCGAAAGGTAGAATTATACAGTTAATACATCATTTTTTTTTATATGAAGAAAAAAATAAGGAAGTAAAAATGTCCAAAGCAAGTGGTTAGGAGAAAAGTAGAATTATTTAGTTAATACTTCAATTGTTTTATTATTATTTTTTTTTTTATGAAAAAAGGGCGCCTGAAAATAGCATTCCAAGAAATGTAAAACAAAGAGGACTAAATATAATTAGGCATTCTCAATGTGGCTGAACGAAGCTAAGATTATGATTATATGCTGAATGTTTTATCTTTAAATGTGGCTAGCTTTGCCTCATCAAAATGATTGTCTTGCAATTTTCTTTGCAGGTATGAATCAGAAGTTATCCAAGAAATCATTGGAAGGATATGCACTGAGTTAGATCATAAATTCTCAGGTGTTTATGAAGGCCTTGTTGGAATGGACTCACGTGTGGAGGAAATGTTGGGTTCATACTTAGGTGAAGGGTTGGGTGATGTTCGCTTTGTTGGGATATGCGGGATGGGTGGAATGGGCAAAACAACTCTTGCACAAGAAATTTATAGAAGAATTTCAAGTAACTTTGAAGCTAGTAGCTTTATTGCTAATATTAGAGAAGAAACTAAAAATCAAGGTCTAGTTTCTTTACAAAAACAACTTCTTTCTAAGATCCTCATGGAAAGGGAAATAAATTTTTATGAGGGAATCGATGCTATAAGGAAAAGATTACGTAATAAAAAGGTTTTAATTGTTCTTGATGATGTGGATGGAGAACAACAATTAGAAGCATTAGCAGGGAATCATGATTGGTTTGGTGCAGGGAGTAGAATTATTCTAACAAGTAGAGATAGTCATTTCTTGCAAAGAAATGGAGCGGATGATATATATACAATTGAGGGGTTGAATGATGATGAAGCTTTGGAGCTTTTTAGTTGGGGTGCTTTTAAGAAAACCCATCCTGAAGAAAGTTATATGGATTTGTCTATGAATTTTGTGAATTACGCAAAAGGCCTTCCTTTAGCTCTTAAAGTTTTAGGTTCTTCATTGTATGCTAAAGGAAGGAATGAATGGAAAAGTGCCCTAGATAAAGTAAAAGAAGAACCTAATAGAACCATTTTAGATATACTTCAAATAAGTTTTAATGGGCTTACAAATTCTGAAAAAGGACTGTTTCTAGATATTGCATGTTTTTTCAAAGGAGAAAACAAGGATTGCATAAGTGATATACTGGAAAGTTTTGGTTATTATCCAGACTGCAATATTGGTGTTCTTAAGGACAAATCTCTCATAACCATTAATGTCCATGGAATTTTGTGGATGCATGATTTGCTGCAAGATATGGGTCAAGAAATCGTTCGTCACGAATCCCCTAAAGAGCCTGGTGGACGTAGTTGATTGTGGATTTATAAGGATGTCATTCGTGTATTGAAGAATAATACTGTAAGTTGACTAGTATAAACCTGAGCTTTAAGAAGTATATATGTTACTATAAAATTTTCTAAAAATTTACCAATTATTCTAAATTCATTGTTTTTATTTATTAGGGAACCGAGGCAGTTGAAGGCATAATGCTAAAAGTTCCTATTCAAAAAATGGAACATTTGCATGTTGAAGCCTCTCAAAGATGAAAAATTTGAGATTTCTCAAAATTTAATGACAAGGCTTCATAAATGGTATTTTGCAACTTCCAAAAAGTCTTAATTATCTTTCTAATGACTTACGCATTATAGAATGGCATGGATATCCTTTTAAATCCATGCCAACTAGTTTTCAACCAAACAATCTTTTTGAACTCAAAATGCGTTGCAGTCGCATCAAACACTTATGGAAAGGAATTATGGTAAGATTTTCACTCAAGCAAACGTGTATTTTCTTCCTTTTCATTAATGCTTGAGTTTATCTAATAGTTTTTTTTGGTTTATAACAGAATTTAGATGAGTTAAGACTTATTGATCTAAGTGACTCCCAAAACTTGATTGAGATGCCAGACCTTAGTGGAGCCCCAAAGCTTAAACAATTGATTCTTCAACGTTGTATAAGACTATCCAAGATTCATGCATCTCTTGGAAATCTCAAATGTCTTATTCGATTGGATCTAAATGGTTGCAAGTGCCTTGAGAGCCTTCCAGAGAATTTCGGGAATATCAAAGGTCTTGAAGAGCTAGATATGAATGAAACTGCTATAACAGAATTACCTTCTTCATTTGTTCTCTTGGAAAATCTCAAAGTACTATCTCTTCGTAAATGTGAAGGCTTATCATCTACATCATCAAATAAACTCATTAGTTTTTCTTTAATGCGAAAAAGAAGAGTAGACCCCACGGGCATGTTAGGGCGTTCTCTTTCTAATTTATGGTCTTTGACCGAATTGAATCTAAGTTATTGCAATCTTCAGGCAATCCCTGAAAGTCTTGGTTGTTTGTCCTCTTTAACAAGTTTAGATCTTAGGGGAAATAATTTTGTTTGCCTCCCTGAGAGTACCACTCGACTATCTAATATGAAGACTCTTCATCTGTGTGGTTGCACACATCTTCGATCTTTGCTAGAGCTTCCATTAAATATTGGTTCTATTGATGCAGATGGTTGTACCTCACTGGAAATATTACCATTAAGACCTAAAGATAGTCCTTATTGGTTCCTTTGTCTTCTCAATTGTGTTAAATTGATTAACAATGAAGACGATGACATGTTTTTAACAATGCTAAGACGCCACATTCAATTTAAGGTCTCTCTCTTTCTCTCTCTCTCTCTCTTGCTTGTGAGGTTCTAAATATAATGATTTTGTAATTTTGTATGTTTCAGGGAGATGTACCCAGTTATGATACTATAATTCCTGGAAGAGAAATTCCGAAATGGTTTAGGCATCAAAGTGTGGGGACTTCAGTGAATTTGCAAGTGCCTTCAGATAAATTGAAGGGAGTTGTTGTGTGTGCAGTTTTTGTACTCCGCCAACATCATCCACTTCACCAACTTATTTCAGATGATCATGGTACTGCTTCAGGTTATATATATACGCATAGGCTTGCGTGGTACTTGAAAGCCAATGGAGATGAAAGAATACCGATACCCAGTGGATTTCCTTTTTCGGAACAATTTGGTAAGATTGAATCGTATAATCTTTACCTGGGTTACTGTCCCTGTAAATTTTTCAATCAGAAATTGAAAGAAAATCGGAGGCAAGTAGATGCTAATGGATTGGGTCAAACTGAGATTGAATGTAAAACCTACGGTCCAGGATTAGAGGTTACAAAATGCGGGGCCCGCTGGGTATACGAGCAAGAAAATGAAGATCTGAACCAAACTATGCGTGGGTGCAGCAGCAGCAACAGCTGTAGCATCACTCCTTATGAGGATGATTTGGAAGATTTAGCAAAAAAATACCAAAACTGAGTGAAAGCCATGATGGGTATGATAGGGATGAGAATGGAACCAGCGGAGAAGGTACCTCTAATCTAATTGAAAGATTCATTCCACGTTTGGGAAATTGGATTGGGAATTTAAGCACACAAGGACAATGTAACTCTGATTGAGAGGAAGAGAAATCCCAGTGAAAGTTGTGGCTTTGATGAATCTGTACAGCTGATAATCTTTTTCCTCTTAATTTTTTGTAAGTCACTGATATCTTTCTCCCTTTTACGGATCTTTTTTTTGTAGCTATATATTTCTTTTTTAAATTCATTGGCATATGCTTTCATTTGAGTTCAACCATCTGCATTTTTTGATTTCAACCATCTGCATTTTTTTTTAATTTTTTGTTCACTTATGTTGTGGGAAAAAGAAATCACATGGCTGGCCTGAGAAAAGACTGAACTCTTTGGTGAAAAATGGCCCAAATTTACTTCTTTCCATTTGATTTTACAACAATACTGGAATTGGAAAAATGTAGTAAATGCCATAAAGAGAAAACTCACCCCATTTATTTCATTTTGATTTTTGATTTTTTAATGAATAAGAATAGTGTTACAATGCGAATGCTCTTAACTCTTAAGCCATATTAGTGGAAAGATTTTGTGGACAAGGGTGTTCTTGTATGAGGAAGAGGAAGTGGAGGAACACATGGCTACGGTGAATTGTTGTCAAGGCTACGATGAATTGTTGTCAACAATTCTAAGACATTACATCAGTCAGATCTCTCTCTCTCTCTCTCTCATTTGAAGTTCTAAATATTATGATCCTTCCTTTATCGGAGGAATTTGGTAAGATTGAATCTTATCAGCTTTGGCTGGAATACATTCCCTCTAGACACTTGGGAAGAAAATTTGAATCGAGTGGATGCTAATGGATTCACCCAAATTAAGGTTACATTTGAATCGACAGGTCCAGGCTTGGTAGTCACGAAATGCAGAGCCCATGTGGTATACGAGCAAGACATAGAAGATCTCAAACAGACTATGGCTGGGGCTGGGTCTAGCAGTTGCATCATCACTCCTTATTATGAGGATGAGTTTGATGATTAATCAGAACCACCACACCCAAAGTGGATAGAGCGCCCTAATCTAATTGAAAATTGGATTGGGAATTTATGCACATAAGGTAACTCTGATTGTGTGGAAACTTACGAAATCTGAAAATGGAGTCAATGATTTTTTCAGTTGTGTTCTTGATTATTTCTAAGGCTATGAAGAATTTTGTTGATTTTATTCAGTTTGGCTGATTAGAAGGCTATGGAAATTTGCCTTTTGTGTTGAGTTTGCCCTAAAATTGGGCCTTTAAAAAATTTAAATTTTGGAACATTTAAATTTAAATTCTGGGTTTCCTTTGAAACGTGTAAATTTTGTTTTCTTATCCTATATTTTGTTTTCTCAAGCATGCCAGTTATGTTTGGCTTTGCTAGAATTTCTTTCCTTACCATAAAAGCAGGGGAACTAATAGTAGGTTATGTTGTTTTGTATATATGTTTTTTGAACGCACCAGTTGGAGCTATGCCCCAGAAGAACTTGTGTCTTTCTTGCCCCTATGGTGGCTCTAGTTCAACAGGTAAAAGCTACCAGTTATCATGTTGTTTTGTAATTTGATGTTCAATTTTGGTTATATTTAAGTTTGAGATAATTTTGTAGTTTATATGGCTGGTACATTGCACAATTATGAAGTGGTATGCTCCTTGGCTTGGCTAAGGTGGAAGGTGTGCAGGCTGTGAGAGAGGGGTTGGACTTTTGGTTTTTAGTGCTTATGTATTCGATTTCTCATTGTGATTCTAAATTTTAAGAAGGGGCTTTCTGATTCTACGTGCTTCAAGTTCACTTTGGAAGGGAGTTTGGCTCTAAATAAATACATCATAATCATAATACAAACTCATTACTGCTTGAAATATATTAATAAAATCAAAATAAGGCTAGACTACTAGAAGATACATAAGCCTCAATTTCTAGCGAAGAAGATTCAATTGCTAGAAATTGGCCAACCTTGATAGTGCAGAAGCGTGGGCTACTCTTCTAACAGCATGGTGATATGTAGTTTTAGCAAACAATAAGCCATTGTGTGGCCTCTTTATCTGATAAATGATGTCTCATTCGTCTGTTGATGATTGGCAATAGCAAAGAAGTTATAAAACTATAAGTATGAGCAAGACCTAGTAGAACTAGAAGCTCTAATGAGGAATTTCACCTTGAGATTCGTCTGTGCTCTTCCTTCTGTCATAGATTTATATAAAAGATATCATTTATTTCTTCTTTTCTTTGTGATTTGGTGAGATCTGAATTTTCCATGGATACATTAACTCATTAGCATTCCCTCATTTTTCTTTAAAAAATAATTTTTATGCAATTTGTGTTTGCTCTATTCAATTTTCCTGTCAATTAAATTTTTTGAAGTTGAGTCCTGTCCTACATGATATCTTACTTATTTTATTATTTTATTTTAGATCCATGAACTTCTTTTAAGGACATCACAATTTGATTTTATATCATGTGGGAATTGCATTGTGCATTATTTTTGTATTCTGCCTGCATTATCCACTTGACCAACTTCCTTGTACTGAAGATTTAGGATATATGAGATATAGGCATGAGCTTCAATGTTTCATTAAAGCCAGCAGATATGAATCTGGTGAAGTGGATCTTCTTTATCCAAGGAACTTGGTAAAGATTGAATTGTATCATATTTGGCTGGAATAATATCCCTTAACATTCTTCAGAGAGGACTGGTTTGAAAAATTGAATTGAGTCAAAGCTAATGAATTCAGTCAGATTGAGGCTACATTACAAACCTTCAGTCCAGGCTTGGAGGTTACAAAATGTGGTGCCTATTTGGTATTTGAGCAAGTCATTGAAGATCTCAAACAAACTAAGGCTGGGTGTAGCTGCTGTGTAATCATTCCTAATGAGGATGATTTTGATGATTCAGGAAAAGACACCAACATTAAGCAAAGGCATGATGACTAAGATGGGGATGGGGCTGGACCTAGTGCAGAAGGTACGTTTAATGATGTACAACCACACCCAAAGTGATAGAGTACCATATATAATTGAAAATTGGTTTGGGAATTTATGCACACAACAACAAGGTGACTCTTATTGTGAAGAAGAGGAATCCTAGTGAAAATGGAAACTTTGATGAATCTGCACAGCTGGTAAACATTTTTTCTCTGGTTTTTTTAAGGCACCTCTTTCTCCCTCTTACGGATCTTACAGCACTGGCTGGGGGCTTTGGGGGTTTGCAAGTGAATTAGATTTCAGTAAAGGTGATAAAATTATTTGCAAAGTTTTCTTGTTGACTATAATACAACTAATGCAACTTGGTTGCTTATGTTTAGAGATTTGATTTACCCTTTTTAAAATCATTTAAAATTAGGACAACTACTTAAAACTTAAAGGACCCTTCTTTTTCTCTTTTTTAATTTTGACCCCATACCACACCACCCATTGTTTGGTTGATTAGAAACCTGTGGAAATTATGCTATTAGGTAGTTGGATTTGGTGTTGAGTTTGCCATGGAATTAGACCTGAAACATTTGAGTTAGGTTCCTTCTGAGTTCTGACTTATTTTTCTGGGCCCAATATAAGAAACTTACAAAATGTCTTTATTTTTTTATTTCGCTAGATAATCAAAGTAATGTTATTAATGAAAAGTAAAAGGAAAAATACAAGTTGTTCATGATGATGAACACAGGAAAACATAAACAAACAACAAAGAAAAAGAAATCAAGAGGCTATTCTAAGAGAAAACATAAACTCAAAAAAAGAAGAACACTCTGTAAAACCCCATCATTGAGACCAATCAAAAAGACTACGCTAGCATAGAACTTTTAACTCTTCCAACATGTTCTTAGTGTCATCAAAGGAGCGACGATTTCGTTCCAACCGTACAATCCACATCAAACAACCTGAAATCAAATTCCAAATATCTAAATATGATTCTCAAGCGAACGATGCCAACAAAATAACAACCCCGCCACATAGCCTGGCATGATTATTGAATACCAAAAACCTAAAGCATATAAACCTATAAAGAGGGCACAACAGGACAATGAAGAAGAAATGGTCCACAGATTCCCCATTACAATGGCAAATACAACATCAATTTTCCAAAGAGCGACCCTTAAGCATGAGATTATCCAAAGTAAGAATTCGACCATAAGCAGCTGGCCACAAAATGTCATTATTTTCTGTTTTCATTTAAACAAATTTATGTAAGGATGATATTTTGTCTAGAACTCCTGATGTGTGTGTGTATATGTCTAATAAGTTAGCTCTGTTGATTCATAGAGTAAAGCTATAATATTGATTCCTTTCTTTAGAACTATAATATTGATTTTTTGCAAGTCACCATCTTTCTCCTTCTAAAGGATCTTGTTTGTTTGTAGCTGTATATTTATTTTTTCTTTTTATATTCATTGGCATACGCTTGCATTTATTTCTCCTTTTAAGCTGTGACAAGGGCCATTTAAGATCAGTAATTTGTGTTTCTTATTTCTGCTAGTTGCCCCAACTGATTGTGTGCTCGTCAATTTTGTTGGAGAGTAAAATCCGCACTTTTTTGCTCTCTTTTTATGGAATTTATTTTAATTTTCCATAGGAGAATGCAATAGATGCATGCAATCCCGGTGTTGTTGTACCACTCAACTGGAAAGAAGAAACTTGCAAAAATCTCCAATCTTATTGCTCTCGTTGAGTATTATTAATTTCTTTTTGTAAAGTAATTGTAGTTTTTGAATTATCGGCTATCAGTCGAATATCTGTAATCGTGTTATCTCTGATCAGAATCAACTTTATTGAGGATTCAATTGCTAAATTGGCCAAGCTTGACAGTGCAGAAGTGTGGGTTAGTCTTGTAAGTTCTAACATGCTGATATGTAGAGTTTACACAAACAATAAGGCATTGCTTGGCCTCTTTATCTGATAATTGGGATCTCATTCATCAATTGATGATTGATAATAGCCAAAGAAAAATGCAAAACTGAAATTATGAGGCAAGACCTAGTAGAACTAGAAGCTCTGACTAGGAAGTTCACCTTGAGGACAGAAACAACCCCTTGATGCCATTCTTAAAGACAATGGAAAACTAGTTTTAGAATTAACCTCCACTACTTGCACAGCTGCTTTCTTTAGTCTTCTTTTATAGAATAATATAAAAGATCTCATTTATCTCTTCTTTTCTTTGTGATCTGGTAAGATATAAATTTTCCATGGATAACTTTGACTTGCATTTCTTTTAATATTTATGTTATTTATTTATTTCCTCTGTTTTTTTTCCTGTCAATCAATTTTTCCAAAGTTGAATATTGTCCTACATGACCTGTCAACTTATTGTTTGATATCCTATGGCTATCAGTTTATTTAGCAGTTCTGTCTGAATCAATATGTATTTAAATGCTAGATCAATCTATAAACATGATGTTTATCATTAGATGAAATCCATTCCTAGGAACACCTTTTTGTTTGTTAATTTTGTTATTTGTTTCTGCTAGTATCTCCACTCTCCAAAGAGGGCTGATGGTGTAGAAGTGATTGCTGTCACTGCAGGGAAAGTCATTGGATCTATAAGGGGTCTCAATTGTAAGCGACTGGTCAGGATAGGTGGTGCAGAAGCACGGACTCCATCTTGTATACAAAGAAGATACACAACAGATTTGGCAAATTCAATCTGCTGTAAGGCTTCACTTTATGATAATTGGGACATCATTCGTGAAGATGTACTGGAATAATATTTTAGACCATTAAAATCATTCTCAAATCAACCATTCTCCATATGTAAATGTTCTCCCTCAAGGTGAATTCTCAGCCATCAAAGTACTGCCCCTTCTCTGTCTATCCAGCTACTTACATATTTCAGTAAATGGAAAGGACTAGCTCTATGTGCTTTATATTCATTTCATGAGCATCTGATCATAAGTGAATCTTGATTAAGACTTACCCACCACATTAGTGGTCATTTGGATAGTAAGAAAGGTAGCCTAGAAGCTTCTCTAGTCTATTGCATCACTAAAGGGAACTTTACGTGGTTAGATATGGAGGGATATATTTGGCTTTTACAGCATACCTTGTGGATCATTCTCAGATTTTTTATGTTTCAGTGCAGTCACATTGAGGTTCAGCTGTAAGCGACTTCCCAGGTTTGATGGCGCAGAAGTGTGGGTAAGGTTTATTATACCCTCAAGAGGAGGAAGAGTTTGGTTAAACAATCATTAAATGCTCTAAAGAGACTTATCACAATGTGGATCTCATCCATCAATCAGTAGCAAGTGATATTCCAAATGATAATCAAGAGTGAATCTTGTTGCTCCTACGAGGACCTATATTCTGGAAGGTTGAGAAGATCCATTTATCCAGAGCAGATCAGTAGAAATGGCATTTCTTTTGATTTTTGAGGTCCAACACCCTGATATTCAACTCCACCAAAATGATTTACTGGTAATAAATGTGTGTATTTCCTTTGAAAGTACCATGTATCTCTCTCTCTCTCTCTCTCTCATTGGACATCATGCTTCTGTTCAACAGGACTATGATTGAAGCTTTGTATATAATTCTTGTCAAATTCTAGAGTGGTTCAACCAATGTAGTGATGAGCTACCACAAGCTTTTGCCTCACTTGCAGCATCATGTACTACTCTGTCCATACCTGGTGTAAACAATATCATCAGCATGCCATTAATCCAGCTACAAAATATTTTTTCCACCCCCCACAGATCTGATAAACTGTCTTGTTCATTCTCTAAGCTTTAGGAGTTTCCTCCAGCCCCAATTGAATTTTTGATAAATTCTAATTATCCAAAAGGATCTATCTCTTAGCAGCTTTTCTTTTATTTAAGCCAACAAAATTGAGCCAGCTTGAGGAAAAAGATTTCATGTATACCTCAACTCTTTTGAGTCCCACACATACTGAATTCCAAGCTACTTAGTACATGAGTTATCACTTCCAGTGCAAAGGGATTTTCTAAATTGCGGCTCAATTAGCTTAACGACTTTCTTAGGTAGTATTAAGATTTAGATCAGTATACCTGTATGCTATAAAGTACTAAGGATAGCAAATGCAGCCTCCCAGCAAAAGGACAGTTTCTTAGTTCCCCAGGGATTGATTAATGCATCTCGTACCTTGTTTCATTATTTTGATTATATATATATATATATATATATATATATATGTTATTTTATTTAACAAATGTAGTGGTTCTGGGTTCGTCAATATGCATTTGAGTTTGGATGTAAGTCCATTTTCAGACTCATTTTTGTCCATTAACTTGTGTTGTTTCTTTTTGATGGTTTTCCAAGAGGGAGGGACTGAAGATGTAACCTTCGTATACTTCAAATCAATATATATATATATATATATATATATATATATATATATATATATATATATATATATATATAAACACTAGTTTCTACGCATGTGCGTTGCACATGCTTAGAGACACTTCTATTTTTTTTTCATAAAAAAAAAAAATCATATATACTAATTCGGGGTTGCATTATCCAATCACTAAAATTCCTAAGGGACTGATGAGATGTAGTATGAAAAATTTATTTCATTCACAAGCGTATAAATCTCTTCACACTCCTAGAAATTAGTATATATGAATTTTTTTTTTTTTTTTTTTTAGAGTAGAGGCTAGAATTTATTAAACAAACTAATAACATGCCAGTAAAAAAGACTATTCTTTTCTACCATGCCAAACCTCATCTCACATAAAATAGGGAACTTAAGGATATTCTATTTTAAGTGTATGAATTGAAGTAAACAAGTGATATATTTTTAAATTGTTGCAAAATACTAAACCATGAATCACAAAAGAAAAAGAAAAATTGTAAAAAGGAAAACCAAACAAACAAAAAACGTAATGATGAGGGAGAAAGAAAAAATGAAGCTAAAGAGCAGACTCTTTCCCCATAAGATTTGATATAGAGCATGGCTCTCCAATTTTTGTAAAGAACGTACTGGAAGAGGGTGGTAGCTCCTAGTTACTGCGGGCCCTCCTAGAGCATGCTCTTTTTCCAAATTTTGTATTTCTATCCTGCTGTTGTTTTGCACATATTTCAAAAATTAACCGGAGCATGTATATATATAGTTTTATTTCAGCAAAAAAATATACATAGTTTTAGTACACAATAAAAATTAAGAGATGGTATAAGATAATTGTATAGTATTGATGAGGATACTTGCAACTTCATTTTAAAAAAATGAAAAATATAAAAGCAATCCAAAAAATCAGTTATCATATTCTTTTTCCGATAATATATATTTGAAGTTTACTATTACATACCTTCCTTTCTAGTTAGTGTTGATTATGTAACTCTGTCATGAAATGGCTCTAACAAAAAATCTGCATGACTTTTGTGTTTTTTTTTTTTTCCTTTCCAAAACAAAAAAACAAATTTAGTGCAACTAAAATTTAATGATGACTACCAAAATTTAGGAGTTCTCTTAGTTTTTTTTTTTTTTTTTTTCAATTGGTGGTGTTTTATTCATATGAAAAAAGAATAAAAAATGGCTACAGTTTAGGGAACAAAAAGATGAATGTGAAGGGGAAAAAAGTCTAAATTTTAGGAGTTTTCTTTTTGAATTCAAAATGATAGTAGTTGTATGTGTTGTAGAAAGTATAGATAAATTTGTTATTTGTTTGACATTTATGACCCTATTTCTAAGAGAAGTTACCCTTCTACAACACATAAAAGTCCAGTTCAAAAAGAGAAATCTCCTTATATATAATACTAGCCTCATCACACGCGCTTCATGCATGCGATGATGCTTTTTTTTTAGTGGTTCTTTTTGTAGAAATAAAATTGCGTTTTTTATTTTATATATATATATATAATTTTATTTTGAAAATTTAATATATAAGTGGATAAAGTAATTTGAAAATTAACAGGAAAGTGGTCTTATTTTTTAGGCATTGTTTTAGTGGGAGTTAGAGTTGCATTTTTACCAGATTGTTCTTTAGTTTTATCTCTACTTAAACATAGGGGTATAGGGGTATTTTTGAATGAAAAAATAAGGAATCCAAATAAGGAAAGCCCCTTAAATAATAGTGTAGATAGATAAAAGTTGGATCTCAAAACTGGTGGATTCATACAATGATGACAAATGTACCTTTCCTGATGCACATAACCTTGACATGTAACAAAAATAGTCATTAAATGTAGGGTGATATGGACTAAGCTATGTGACAAGTTTCTATTTGTTTAAGTGATACATATCAGCCAATTATGTCAGATGACATGTTATTTAATGGCAAAATAATTGTAGTGATTTTTATTTTTTAAAGGAAAAATTGTAGAGACTTAATGACTAATAATTAACAAGGAAAAAAAATACTCTTAGTATAACTTTTTTTTTTTTAGAAGGAACTCTTAATATAACCTACGTGCAACACACCTAGGTTCGAGTCCGGCTGCCCGCAGGAGTCCGTTGGTGGATATACTTGGTGGAGGGTGTTCTCACAAATGTGAGGTGACTTCCACACAGTTTGGTACAGGAGGGCCCCCGAGATCGGGCTACCCCTTCTGAGGCCTTTGGCTCCCTACCCGGGGGTATAATATAACCATAAAGGCCCCCATTTTTTGATTCTCATAAAAAAAAAAAAAAAAAAAAAAAAAAAACTCACGTTATTTATAAATATGATAAAAGTCTAATACCATAATAATTATGGACCAGTTATCTAATACGATAATTATATGAGTATTAATGCTAGGGAGAAAATGGGGTAACTAAAAATTCAATAACAGTGAGGTGGACTAACTAAAACTTCAATAACAGTGGACCAAAAAAACAAACCCATTACATATCCACTTTTCCAAATGAGAAATGATATGTCCATAACATTTTCACAACATTTTTACAACAAATTTTAAGTGGCTGGTTGTTATTGGTTGTTATTGTTGGGGCAAAAAAGTAATCTTAGTGTTAGGTTCAAATTTGAACTAATAACTAACCATCTAATTTATTGTGAAAATATTGTAGACGTAGCATCTCTCTTTCCAAATAGCAGGGCCAAATATATAAAATTCATCAATGTTTTCTTCTTGCACCTGCTTTATCTTGGAAGCTTTCTCTTCTTTATCTTTGAGTTGCATCTTTTCTTTCTAAAAGCCTTTCAACTTACTCTTTTGAGGTTTCTCAACCAAAAAAAAAAAAAAAAGACTTCCTCTTTTAAAGTTCCCACACTACTTCTCAATCCAATATGCTTTTGGAGATAATGGTCAATTATGAATCCAAGAAATAGGGTAAAACCTACAAATCAAGTTCAGGCTTTCAAAGAAAACACATGCCAGACCAATTTGAAGGGTAATTGAAGCACACAATCTTCACGCTCCACATCACCACAAGAGAAGCATTTCTTGTTAGTTGATGATGGAAAATTTACAATCAACTTATATGCTCACTGTATTTTGGTAAATAACAGCAATGTGCTCCAAAATATACGTCATGTGGCGACATTGAAGCTGCCCGAAAAGAATTTGATGTATTGCCTCCAAGAGGCATAGATGCATGAAATGCCATGATAATAGCCTATTCACGTCAAAAGTACCCAGATGAAGTTCTAAATCTATATCATCAGATGATCTTAAAAGGTGTTAGAAATGATAATGATAACTTGACTTTCATGGCGGCCCTCAAGGCATGCACGAGGTTCTTCGATTTGAAAAGGCTTAGACGGGGACGTACGTGTTGTTTGTTTGCAAAAATATCCGAGGAAATAAATATGGTTAAATCAATAATAAATGCAAAACAAAGAGGGAATAACATACAATGTAATTAGAAATGGTAATGTTAAAAGAATCAAGTCCCAAGTCAGGGAATATAACTCCTATAGAGTCACACCTGGGTTTCCTTCTTTGATTGGACAATGAGGACCGTCGTACCACATTCCAGAAGCAATTAGGTAGTCGTTTTTTATGCCTTTGTTGGATTTGGGAAGACAGGATATGAGTCTAGATTTGAGGTAATATCCTACGTTTTGAAGTCTATGGCACTTGTACATGTAAATGGCGTCATGCCATGTGAGGTTTAGACCCATTTGTTCATTTAGAGCATCGACACAACCTAAGACTCTAAACACATTGGGTGTGCGTTGATCTGGACATAGCTTATGGTTACGGAGGTATTCACTAGTTACGTTTTTCATAGGAAGTGTCATCCCACCCTCCAAAAATGCGATGATGGGAATGACAACTTCTCATTCTTTCCTATCGTCAGCTGTGGCTTCTAGAGGGCAATATCTCAAACCTATGTCTTGAGGAATACGGTATTTGGCCCGAAAGCCCTCTATACTGACATCAGTATCTACTAGACACTTGAATCTACCCATTTGGTAGGGGTAAGAATGGAGATTTAGGGAGGGAAAGTATATATTTAATGGCCGAGGACAATAGCCGAGGAGAAATGAGTTTAAAAGATTGAGAACTTATAGGAAAGTAGGTAGACGATTCTTCGCGAGCTTCTAGAGAGGATAGAGAATGGGAAATTTTGAGATTTGATTGATTTCTGAAGTGACGGGTTGGATTTCGGTTTCCTAGGTATTTTGGTGTATGGGAGGCAGCATTGATTAGGAGTTATCCCGCCCAAATTTGAGGAAGAATCCGAACTATTAGATGTACATCTCATCGTTGGACGTGGAGGACAAGGCGTTACTTATAGCAATTAATGCGAGCATGACGGATTTCGAAGCGTCAGAAAGCGGTTTAAAAGAAGCGAGATGATACTTTCACGTGCGATGATTTGAAAGGCACGTGAAGGTTGTGGTGTTAGGTCAAAACTTCTCTTACCTTCCCAAATGGGGAGAACAATGAAGTTTTGAGGGGCTATTGTGGGGGGCTATGAAGTTTTGAGGGGCTATTGTAAGGGGCTATTAAGGGGCAATGAAGTTTTGAAGGGCTATTGTGGGGGACTATTGAGGGGCTATGAAGTTTTGGGCCTTGGGCTTGATTTAGAGGTATTAATTCATCCGAGCAAAGTCTTGAAGTCCACAAGCAAGGCCTTGAAGTCCACAAGCAAACTCTGGCTGGGGAGGTTGATGGGGTTGTCCAAGGAGAAGCATCTCCTCGGCCAAGTCAAGTAAAGATCGTACGACGCGTCATGGTGTCTGGAAGAGAATTCTGAGAGGTTTGTTGGGTAAAGATAAGTTCCACACAACTATAAAAAGGAAGAACACATGAGAAATATCATGGAAAAGCTGCTACCACCGCATTAAAGACTCTGCATCTACCCTTTTGGCCGTATTAATGGGGAAATGACATCTGAACAGTAACAATCAGCCTTACAGCTATTGTTTGAGAACTTCAAGAAGGCGGGGGATGGGACAATATCTAAATGGGTGATCTAGCCCATACGTGGAAGATGGAGGAATGAAGGCAGATGATATAAAAAGAAAGGAATGGCATTCAAGAGGGAGGATCGAGAAAAAAGGAGAGGAACATTGTACAAAAGATCCCCAACTGTAATCTAACCTTAGAACAAAGAAAAGAAATACAAATCATTCTCGGCTTACGTCCGAGGAGACTACAAATGCTTTATTGCTTGTGTGTTGCCCATCTAAACTTGTTATTCATATTATCCAATGCCCATAAAACCTAGATTTCAAGCCCACTCTCTATAAATTTCATTATTTTTGGCTTTTTGGGTTGGATCCCTTTGCACTGTTGGGTCCAAATGCAAATTGTGCCCTTACACTTATTTTAGTATAGTGTGTTATAATCCAAATTCTTCATTAAATCCATCTAATCCTTCTTCTTCTTTTTTATTCTTTTTACGTATAGTGTATTATAAAAAAAGTAGCAACTTTTATAAAATAAAAATAAAAAACAACTTTCATTGGGAGGATATACACACAAGGAGGAATTGCTAATAAATTTGTTATCTACTTTTTTTCCAAATATATTTTGTTTTAATTTATTTTTTTGGATAAATATCAAATTTTTGGATTAAAAAAAAAAAGCTAATAACAACATGATTTTCACGGTATAACAGGAAAAAATAATTGTAATTAACGTTAACAACTTGATTTTTATGGTATTTGATTTTAAATAAAATCCTTCTTTTTTTGCTTACATCAACTTCATCACATCTTTCATTGGGAGGATATACACGTGGGGAGGAATTGATAATAAATTTTTTATCTACTTTTTCCAAATATATATTTTTTCAATTTAATTTTTTTGGATAAATATAAAATTTTTTGAATAAAAAAAGCTAATAACCTTAATTAACAACATGATTTTTATGGTATAACAAAAAATAAAAATTTGTAATTAATTTTAACAACTTGATTTTTAAGGTATTGGATTTTAATTTTGATTTTTTTCTCTTTTTGCTTATATCAACTTTTTCACAACTTAAAATTATTTTTTAATTCTAGTAAATTTTTCTAAGCATCAAAATTCAAATTAGCATAATGTGAGTGTTATACTGTGATTTTTGTTTTTGATATTTCTCTGTTTTTTTGCTGCATTTGTCTTTGTTGCTCTGCATTGTTGCTCTCATTTTTTATATGTAACGTGATTGTTCTTTAATACTGATTATTTGAATATGGTGTTTTTTGTTTTGGTTTTTTTTTTTTTTTTTGGGTACTCTCTACTACTTTTTGGGATAAATTGTAATTTTTTTCGTTGTATTTCTAATTTTAGAGGTCTCCAATATGGCTCATTTTCTCTCCTACTACTATTCATATCTCTCTCTAAATTTCTTTTTTTTTTTTTTTATGTAAAAATAAAAATTTTCAAGTGTCGTATAGTTTTATCTTTTCTTGTTTGAAATTCAAGTTGTGGGTAAGTCTTTGAAATTTACGAATATCTCTTTTGATTTGAAAATTACGGCTCTTCTTTTGTTTTTTAAAGTTGTTTAAGGGAGACTTAAATCACGGTACAAAGAGTGGATTTTTTGTGTATACTTTAGTGCATTGTTAGTCTAACACAAATTTATTATGATAATCTACACCTTATTCTCATGATCCAACTTATTGATAATCTTTAAAATAATAATAATAATAATAATAAACATTCTTCTTTGTTCTTTTCTTTTCTTTTTGTTTTTCTTTTTCTCCATATTTTTTGAATGTAGCGTATGTTTTATATATTATTTATTTATTATTATAAATTGTATTTAATAAACCTGTTGACTCTGCGTAAAGCATTTGACATTAAAAAAAAAAAAAAGCTTAAACGCCTTTAGTTTCTCTCTCTCTCTCTCTCTCTCTGACTCGCTTGTGAAGTTCTAAAAATCAGAAACGCCTATTTATAGCCACCAAAATGTGGGGGCTTCACTGGATCTTCCAATGCCTTCAAATTTATATAGCAAATTTATGGGTATCGCTGTGAGTGTTGTTTTTCTTCTCCACCCGCACCATCCGCTTTACCAATTCAATCTTTCCCATTAAAATTCAATGAAGGCCTTCATGCACGGGGCCTTTTTCTATCTGAAGAAGAAGAAGAAGCATTGAGTCACCCCGATACTAATGGATTGTATCACCACACCCAAAGTGGATAGAGCAACCTAATCTTATTGAAAATTGGATTGGGAATTTATGCGCACAAGGTAATTCTGTTTGTGATGAAGAGGAATCCCAGTGAACCTGGTAGCTTTGATGAAGTTACTGGACTAGCAGACAAGAAGAGTGCAACAAATTGTGTGCTCATCTTTTTTGTTCAATTATGTTGGTGAGTAAAATCTGCACTCTTGTTGCTCTCGCAATGCCTACATATAATGAAATTTGTGTTTGCTCTGTTCAATTTTCATGTCAATCAATTTTTTTCAAAGTTGAAAACTGTCCTACATGATCTGTTATTTTCTGTTTTGATTAGATCTTATATGTGTGCTCCTGTTATGGACATCACAATTTGATTTTAGATCATAGACTTCAGCACTCTGCCTTATCGATTAATCATTGGTAGGATATGGATGTTGGTTATCTAAGAGAAGAAGTTTAATGAAACTAGATAGATTATTATTGCCTATATTTATATATTTTCTATTCTTTTGGTTAAACATTGAAAACTTAAAAGAGGTTTGAGATCATTGTTATTTGTAGGTTATAGTTGAATTAGATTTGCATGGACATAAAAGAAAATGAGTTTAGAATACATGATTACTAGCACTTCACTTCATTTTGAGTGGGCATTGGAAGTAACAAATGAGAGAAGCATACCGTTTTTGTATATGACCTGTGTGAGAGAAGCATACTGCCTGTGTATACGATCTGTGTGATAGTGTCCGCAGACATTATATGGGACAATATCCCAATTTGGATTGATTGATCTCATGTGCATGATTTATACTGTTCTCTGTATGTCAACCTGCACTGGAAAATATATCCTCAAGATTTAAATGGGCCCTTGTTATTCCTTAATTTTCTTAAACTTAAACAATGATTTTTTCTAGTAAGTAAAAAATATATATATAATGAGAAGCTTTATACTAGCCTTGATGCTAGTAAAACTATTGTTCTTAATATTCTTAATGTTTTCGTTCTTTCATGGTTTATTGAACATACTTCAGTAAATGAATGATAAATGAACATACTCTACCTTATCGATTTTTTATTGGTAGGATATGGATGTTGGTTATCTGAAATGGGAAATTTTATTGCAAAATGGGTAACCAAACTAACATATTACAAAAAGTTCTCAATGTTTACTATTCTCTAGCAACCTTAAGCTTACTGTTTGGTTACAAGCCTAAATAACTTTCCTCTAACTTGACTGTTACAGCTGAGACTTCCAGCCCTCCAAGTTCCTTCCAACTGCTTTCATATGAATTGGCAAACTCAGACACTCAGTTAATCTCCTTAAGTGATCACTAGCTGGCTGCTGCAAATAACTAGTTTCATTAGGCTAGGCTGCTGGCTGACTGAATTTACTGCTGAACTAACCTTCCCGCTGGATAATTGTTGCTACTGCTGTAATTGAAATCAGACCTTTTGATGCTCCTGCATCAATGAAAAAGCCAAAGAAACTTTGTTGCATATATATATATATATATATATTATAACTACAATTAATTTCCCAAGCATCTTTGTGTTTTCTAGTTTGGTGCTCCATTTTACAGGACATTGAATAGTTCTGCTTGCTGTCATTATTGATGTCCATGTTGTAAATTAGAAAATATTTACAATGTTATGCTAATATATTGGCTCTTAAGCTGTCAATTGTTTTTGTTTTGGGGTGGGAGGGTGTGCAGATTGCTGTTGACACTGCCTCCCCTTCAGATCATGCTAATGTACATTCTGCATAAGCAAGAAGAGTGAGAAACCATATGTGAGGTAGGGAATCCTCTACCTCTAGCCACTAGTATTACTAATATTGGAAAAGGGTGAACCATGAATCATTTGTTCGTATTCATTGTTCACCCTTTTCCAATATTAGTAATACTAGTGGCTAGAGGTAGAGGATTCTCGGCCTCACGTATGGTTTTTCACTCTTCTTGCTTATGCAGAATGGAATGGTTTTTCCATGTAAATATTGTGTTATCCTCTTTACACTCTCAGCATTTAAACCTCTGACACTCACATGCCCATTGTTGTTACAATAATGACAACCAATGTATGGATAGTTAACCAATTTAAACCCACTTTCCTTGAATACCCATTTCTAAACCTTATCCCATACATTTATAGATACTTAGCTTCCCTATACCGTTTGATATTCCCTGGTAGCATTGAAATTGAAGGCCATAGGTTTACTTTATGCGGGACCCAACTGGTTTTATGGCCAACACAACCAAGTTGTTGGCACTCAGCAAAAGCAGTGGAGAGGGAGGAGGAGGAGGAGGTGAGCTTAGAGAGAGAAGGTGATAACTTTTGGTTTTAGAGAGCGAATGTGTTAAATTTTGGGAAAAAAAAAAGATATTATCTACAGGGAGCTCGTTTAATGACATGACTTGTAGTGTTTTTTCACCATTAGATTTCATGAAAATCTATGTTTTCAAAAATGTGTAGCTTGAACCTATCTTATATATGTGTGCATGTGTAGGTGAAGAAAAAAGCCAATTAATTATCATTAGTTGCGTTAAGGCTGCCCACCATGCCCTCTTGCAGACTCGGCAAAAAGTGAAAGCTTTGTATACTAACTACGACCTTTGTCTAAGCTCTCATTTTTTAGTCTATGGGCATCAAGCCATGACCCTTGTCTACCAATGTCATGCTGTCCCATCTAGGGGAATTGACATGGTTCTCCTATATAATATGTGGGTCATTTCCAGATAGGTTGAATCAATACAGTTGCATTGAAGCTTCAATTGCTAGCTGTTGCCAAAGCTTGACATTGTAGAAGTGTGGGCTTTGTTACTACATGGCCTTTTTATCAGATAATTGGGGTCTCGTCTGTCAATTGGTGTTTGATAATAGAGAAAGAAATAAGCAAAATTGTAATGGTGAAGCAAGACCCAATAGAACTTGAAGCTAGGATGAGATATTTTGAACTAGAAGAGAATACCATTAATCCCATTCTTAAAGACAAGGGAAAATGGGTTTTAGAATAACCTCTCATCTACTTGCACTGCTACCTTCATTATTTTTTAGCTCTCCATTTCTATGCTACTGGTGTGTCATCCCCCCTCTAGTCCTCTATCATAGATTTATTTAAAATAGCTCATTTATTTCCCTTTTTCTTTGTGATTTGACTTTTCCATGGGTAACTTCAACTCACATTAGCACTACCTCATATTTTTTTTTCTCTTTCAAATTTCTGTGGATGAATACTTTAACAGTTAGCAGAAATTTATACCAATTTACATTTTTCCTCTATTTAAGTTTCTGGTCAATCAAATTTTCCAAAGTTGCATGCCCATATGATATTGTACCTAGTTGTCCTTTTTTGGATGAATGAAAATATATTATTAAGAATAGGTGCAATGCAAAGCCACACATAAGATACTTGTATCAACAACAAACTAACTTGACATCATACAGATAAATTCAAAGAAGAATAAAACTCTCATTGCAAATCCTAGCTTGTCCTAATAACATCTTGACTCTTACTAGGACATCAAATAGAATCACGCTAGCATCCAGCATAGACATAAAAGATGTAGTGGGAAACACAACAGCCCTACGACATAGGACTCCTGGCTTCACTTGGAGAACAGATAATGGAATGTTATTGTTGTTACATAGAAATATAAACATGCTAGTGAAGAAGGTAACTCTAATAATATTGAAAGATTCATGCCAAGTTTGGGAAATTTGATTGGGAGTTTTAAGCGCACAAGATGACTCGGATTATGAGAAATACCAGTGAAAATGGTAGCTTCTGCAAATCCAGAAGGCTAATAAACTTTCTTCTCTAAATTTTTGTAAGTCACCATCGTGCCTCCTGTCACAGATCGTGGTGCACATGACACACTTGCCACTCAAATGGAACAAGACAAACCTTGCTGGCATGATAGATTGCCAGAATACAAGCTGGTCAAATGTGTGTGTGTGTGTGTGTGTATTATTCATTGGCATATACTTGAATTTCTTTTTATGTGCTATTCTCCTTTGTTATTTCCGAGCCTAGCTAAAGAGTGAAGCCCAAAAATTGGTAGTATGTGTATCTTCGAACTGTAGGGCATGCTCTTCTTGTTAATAATATATCCTTTTTCTTGATGTTGCTTTTTACATGTTCTGGGAAGGATTTAGGCAGTACATGAGTAAGTTTGGTGAACTGGAAAATGTAATAATGGTGATGAAGGTAATGTTAACAAATCATATATATGATTTTGTCTATTATAGGTTTTTTGCTTAAGGATGCTAAAATTTTTGGTTTCTATGTTCAATATTCTTCCTCTGTTAATGCAAATATATATATATATATATATATATATATATTTGCTATTTAATTCTCTCATTTCTTGCTGAGAGACTTCAGACTTACTGTTTATAGAATTTTACCCTCCTAGCCTAAAAACTTAAATTTCCCAAGTTTTGGTAAAATTCTACCATAGAAATGAGAATTATAGGTTGATGATTTCCTAAGTTCCTACCTCCTTCACTAAGCTGGAGACTAATATTTTACAGGCATTGGTTTGATGAGCAATTATTGCCTGACCTCACTTTTAGTGTTAGTTTCTAACATGCATTAGATGGTTTACTTTCGTTGTGTTTCCAGATTGTCTGTATATTGGATGGTGGGTTTCTGCAGCTTGGTGATTAATTGGTTTCTGCCATGGTAGAAAAATCGCAGAACAAGATGTTCTAATGGATTTGGCTTTGTCGCATTTATCTCTTCAGAAGATCCTTAGGTATTGAGCTGCTAGACAATTAAATTTAGTCAGTGTAGGTTGAGCAAGTAGACATTCTTTCGAGTTAAATTATCTGATATTCATGCTGTCAAAAAATTCTGAAATAGCCAACCGCCTTAAGATGATGTTAAAAGCTGTAAAACAAATTAGGCAATCTTTAGTTTTACAGCTTTAAGTTCCCATTGTCTTGTGATATTAAAACAAATTGATGTTAAAAGCAAAATATATTTCACTTGTATGCCATATGCAACAAAGCTTACCCAATATCATCTTCTCATAGCACAATTACAGTCTGAAATAGCCAACCATTTGATTCGCATTAACATAAATCAATGCATATGTGTTTAAATTTGATTGGTCTGTTATTTTGCTCCCAAGTTTTCTTTTTCATATGTAACTTATGTTTATTAGCTATAGAAAGGAAAAAAAGAGGGTAAAAAAAATCTTAGGCAGCTGGTAGACAAAAGCTATAGCTGCTTTGAAATTGAAAATTAATTGGTTGTTCTTCAAATAATTGTAAATCATGTTGCTTGGTTTTTGTAATTGAGCTTTAAGAGTGATATCTACATGCATGACGTATTGCCTAATTGTCTTCACTTCCACTATGCTGATATATTGTGGGAAGCTAGAATTTCTTTCAAAATATAGTAATTTTGACAGAACAACCATAATAACCCATGTTAACTTATAAAATTATCTCTCCATCCTCTTGATGCTGGCTCATAGGTATTGGTCATGACCAATTTGTTACAAAGATCAGCAAGTTACTTTTTCCCAGAGAACTTTCTCTATTTATCTTTTAATATTGTAATTTATAATTCTATGACACATTTTATTCAAAAGAGAGTATAAAAGATACAATGCTAAAGAAAAGCTAGCATTGAGTGGACCCATTTTGGATACAATAAGAAACAAAGGAAAGTACAACTTAAAAGGATAGTAAAAGGGCATAAAAGAACAAAAATAGTACGAAGACAATGAAGTCCCAATATAGCATCTCACATCTCAGTAGTGAGTGCACTGCTCTTGGCCAGAAAGCCCACCTGCTTTTAACAATTGGTTAGACATATTGTATAAGCTTAAGAGTATAAGCTCGTATGTTCCTATGCTGAAATACTGTCCTAAGTGATGATCATCTACATTGATATGTTTCTTTACGTCATGGTAAACTAGGTTATTGCAACATAATTCGTTGGTTGTTTATCGTTAGAAATGCCAATGAAAGTATCTAGAAAAACTCCAGCCTTTATCCATATCTTTTAATGGCTTTTATGGAGAAGAGATATTTTACTTGCATTTTTATTATTTTGCATTGTATTATACTGCTCTAGCAGTTTGGTTTGGATGATGATATAGTTAATACTTAATATACTAATACGTATTTACTCCATGGGTTATGTAGTTGGCTTTTGCCTTGCCATTTTTTCCCTAAGATGATTTTATAGCTTCATGGAATAATCTTTTGAAATTGAAATTTATTATATTTTCATGAGAAAGAGCTGTCTCTTATTTACTTGCCTTAACAGAACGTTAACTCACTGTTTTCAATAGGAAGAAACGGTACTTCCAAGGGTTGTACTTGAGTTTTTGTTGTTTAAATACCTCCAAGTGTCAGATGATGATATTTGAAGGTATCAAATTATGTCTTGATCACATTCACCACCTCTTGTTGTTGCAATTGGCAATATCTAGCAAATCCAAATGCTTTAACAGCTGCATGCATCACTATCTATTGCTGTAGGATTATAAAAATAATTCAAATTTGATGAATGGTTGATGATTGTTATAGTTACTTTATGAACTAAGCTCCAATTTTAGATGCTTACACATTGAAGGTAGACAGTATCCTCTTAACTGTAATAGAGTTGAGTGTTTTTGTATTTTTGACATTTTTCTTTCAGGTCTAGTAAGTACTTACACTAAATTATAACGAGAAGCCGTTATTTGTAATATAATTAGTTAACTTCTTTGAGTTTCTTGCTTGTGTATTTCTCTACATTGAACTGCCTTCTAACTTTTTTACATTGAAATGTTGAATTTTAAAGTTGCTTGCATTTTAGGATCCAGTGGCAAAACAACACATTGGAATTGGAGTTGAAATATATAAAAATGCAGGAAGTGCAGCTAGAGTTTTATGAAGTTTTTGTATTTTAGTTTTACTCAGGAGAATTCTATTCTAGTTTTATTCAAGTGAATTTGTAGAACACGTAGTGTTAATTTAATAAAGAGATTTTAAACTAAGTACAGTGTTTAAGGTATTTTTGGAAGATTGACAGGTAGACTTCATCCTATGTGTATTCTATATTGTGTATTGCTTGGTCTGTTTACAGATTGTAGAACTTCATCCTATGTTGTATTCTATATTGTGTATCTTGGTCTGTTACAGATTGTAGATCCTAGTTGTATTCTATGTTTGCTGGTCTGTGACAGATTAAGTAGACGGATAATGTCTGAATCACAAGAACTTATAGGTTCTATAGTTGCTGTGGACTTAGTTCCTCCAAAGGTGTCTTATTAATGTGCTAGTATTGAAAATCGAATTCTCTGTTAAGGTGATGGTAGACCTGCATATTCCTCCTGCCATAATTTGTTTATGCAAATATTGGTAGTAGCTGTATCTGTTATATAGGAGTAATGCTTTGTTAGCATTTCAAAAACTAATTTCCTCCCCGATTAAAGGGCAAAACAAAGAGATAAAACGTTCTGTTTTGTGATGATTTTAAGAAGTTATTTAGATGTAGAAAATCTAAAGTTTTAAATTTTAGTAGAGGCGTCTATCAAAAAATTTCAATAGAAGCAAAATGTAATTGCTTATTTGTTCTAAAATGAATGGCAATCCATTGCCACCGCTGTTTCTATGGCCATAGCCATAGCCGGAGCAATTATTAGCTGCTTTCAAAGCACATGTGATGTGGTACTCCCTTCTTTCCTGTTCATGATAAATTACCTTAATTAAATTCATGACGAGATCTACTATGAATGTGTGAGAAATGAGCTCCATATCATCATTTTTCAGAAGCATCCAATAATTTTTTATAACCCCTGAGTCTCTGACCACAACAAAAAGACACTAACTTTACTGAGTCAACCTATGCATTCCTACTAGTGTCATGGATATTGGATACCACTATGATACTATATCAACAAGTAACAAGGAAAATCTTTTAAGTATAGGACCTAGGCATGGGAGGGCCTAGGATATAACAACATATATATCTGACACTTCTGTTCTCATGAAATTTTCCTTAAATTAAGGGTACAATTATTGGAAATATATAAGAAAACTACTTAAATGAATATAATTAAATTCTTCTTAATATAATTCAATATTTTGTCTTTTCTACATAGTACTTATCAAATTAAAACCACCTCACATATTGGCACTATAGCATAATTGCATCTACGCCCAATTGTTATCACCATTGTCTTTAGAAATGGTCATGTGTAGTTTTACACCGAGAGAGGGGGCAGACTTGATTGTGAAGACTTCAACTGTAAAATCTTGTATTGAAGAAATTATAGCTACAATGTGGATGACCAAAATTCACATGTAATCCATTTTATTTTTGTTTTTATTTTATATCATCTTGTATTTTGAATGGACACGATGAGATGGAGGGATCACAATTCACAAGTAATTCATTCATATAAATCTAAGAATACATTCAATTGTATACTCAATATAATAACATGTTTAATTGGTTAACTATAAATGGTAGGGTGGAGACTTTCTATTCACAACTTTTTATATGAACTTATCATATATATTTTTTTTCTTTCTACAACTCACACAAATTATTTTAATAAATTTTGAAATTAAGTGTGCAATTTTTTATTTTTCCGGTAAACAAATGCATATATTAAAGAAACTAAGTTCTTATAAACCAACTCAAAACATCATTAGAGTTACCAAACTCTATTAAAAATGAAGGGCAAATTACAAATTACTTATCTATGGTTTGGCCAAAATTTAAATTGCCTGCTTGTGGTTTGAAAAATGACACTTTACCCACATGAGGTTAGCTCAGTTAAAATTTCGTAACACACCTCTGTTAAAAAAATAGCTAAATATGTAATTTTGCTCTACTTTTATGTTTATTTCTTCCACAAAAAAAAAAAAAACATAAAAATACAAGATAAAAAAGGATCCAATGGAACATTTTTATCATGGGATTTCAAATCATAGATAGGCAATTTAAATTTCAGTCGAACATTAGATGGGCAAAGTGTTAAATTTCAAACTACAAGTTACTCATATGTGGTTTGGCCGAAATTTAAATTTCAGTCAAACCTCAAGTAGATGAAGTGTCAAATCTTAAACTACAAATAAGTAACTTAAATTTCAACCAAATCACATCCGAGTAAGTTGTAATTTGCCAAAAAAAAAAATGAAAGATGACGTGGTTCCTCATACAAAATGACAGTTCCCCCCCCCCCCCCTTTTTAGGGGATTCTAGCTATTTTTCTATGCATATGGAGGTCTGTGTGGGCTCCACGCGGAAAAAAGCAGCTAAAGTTGGGTTGGCAGTCAAAGAAAACAGAAAAAAAAAGGATAATCTAACAAATTAATCTAAAATTTTTATTTCAAATACTTATTTATTATCTTATTGAAGTAGTTCAATCATATTTATTATCATATCTTTTAATAATTTTTTTAAATAAAATTTGTATTATTTTTAATATGTTTTAATAAATAAAGATATTATAATTCAATTAAGTATCCCAAATTACAAAGTGACAATATTGTCCAATCAATATATATATAAAAGCAGAGACCTCACGTGGGAAAGCACGAAGTTTTGCCAAGTGGCACTCTATTTGAAAAGATAATTGATTTTTTTTTGAAATAAAATACTTCATTTTTAATTTATTACACTTATTAGATGCCACATCAGTTATTTACTAACTCAACAGATTTTAATTAGTAATAAATAAGACTAATGGATAAGATAGAGGGGTGTTAATCATCAAAAACTCTTTGTTTTCCTTATTCCTCCATCCTAAGGTTTTCTTAAGTTTATGCCTACTCTTCTTCCCTTATAACTAAATGCCTACTCTTCCTAAACCACTACATGCCTTCTCCTATGCCTATGTTGCTAAATTACTGATTCCATGTTCTATAATTTGCACAAACTGAAATAACATTTAGATTATTTAAAAACACATGAAATCATAAAAAAATCACCAAATTAGAATTTAAAATTATAACTAAATTTTTAAAAGAAATTTAGGCACATTTGCACAAAAATTCCATGTAACTAAGTCACACTTAGGAATATTTGACCATTTTTCCTTTGTATAAATAGAAGGGTCCCAATGGGATGGGGGGGCTAAAAATTTTCTCTCCAAAACATTTGTTGTAGGAACACAAAAGTTTTCCATTGTAAACTTTTCACGATTAAAGAACATGAATTGCCAATTAATCAAACTAGAGTTTTTAGTACCTACAGCAATTTCACAACATCAAGAACAAATCTCAGTGTATACAATGTCAAATTTCATAGTCTCCTGTTACATCAAATGAGTGTTTAATTTTTCTCGCAAAGTATTGAATAGTAAAGCTTTTGGGCCTTAGTCTCAATTACAACTCTCAATCATGTTGGACTTGGATGATACCTATCAACAACGTATCATTATGAGATGCAGAAAAAATTGGAGTGTACACAACGTTTAGTGTGAATGAGAAGAAATTTCATCCAATCCAATTGGTTAGGTTAGTAAGGAACCTATTCCAATTTAATGTTTCTAGAATTTTGTATACAAGTAATAATCAAGGAAACTTCCACCTAAAATAAGTCGGACTTTTGGCAAGAGAGAAAATTGATGTCTAGACAAATCAAGCTAAGGCCGACCAAATGGACCATATTCTTAATTTCTTATTCTATTTGTTCCATATACAAGACTTATAGTCAATGCTTGGCGTATAAAAGTTGAACATCTTATCTAAAGTCCATCCTCTGAAAGCTTGAGAAAAAATTCATTTAAACTAACACAATATATAAATTATAAAGGAATCAAAGAAAAATTGTCAAAAATAATGAAAATTTAATCTATGCTTAAATTCTTATAAGGATGAACACAATAGCAATATCTTTTTTTTTAAAAAATAAAGATAAAAAAAAAATCTATACTTATTTTGTACGTATGATAAAGTCCTATCACAAAGTTTTTTGAGACTCATGTTGATTAGTGATTAGAAATTATAGATAATCATGTAGAGATCTCGTGGGAGTGCGGAGAGGTTTGCAAGTAACGCTCTAATTTTGCATTTAGCATTTTTTTACCTCTTTCATTAAGTGTTTTTTTACTATTACCAAAAGTTTACATTAACTTATTTTACTGTTATCTCATTAGTCCCTCATTAATTGCCTAAGCTTACATTATACATTTCTCTCTTTCTCATGTTTTTTAGCATCCCACCGTTTTAATATTTTTTAAAAAAAGTAAAAAAATAATAGTTAAGGACTAATAGTAATAACTTACCAGATAAGGCCTTGGAGAGAGATAGAGAGACATAAAAATGTTGTGGATTGTTAAATAAAACGCATTGTTTCATTATAAAATCAAAACACATTGTTTCACTATAAAAGACCTGAGATTGACAAAACATTTGAAAGAGAGAGAAAGACAAATCTGAGGGAACGTCGCCTCCGTCATATTGGTCTCCCACCACCATCAAGACCTTAAACCTGTACGGGTATTTTTTTTTTCTTTTTAAATTAGGAAATTAAATATGATTTAGGTTTGGGTAATTTGGTTGAATAGTTTTTGTTTTGGGTTATAAGTAGAGAGAATACTTGGTATGCAATGTAAAGCCATATTCTACCATGGTTTGAAATTATCTATAAGACACGTGCATACACACTTGCCCACGCCATGTTTTAATGTTTCACTATCAATGAATGGAAGACAGAGAGAGAGTTGGACATACTTTTATTTCATAGTATTAATATGTGAACACAACACAAATATTTGATTTTCACGGTCCTGTTAGTCTTTTGCATTTATTTTTGTTTCATGATTTTAAAAAACTTAATCTTACCTTTTTTTTAGGGTGAAAAATTAATCTTACCTTGAGAAGGCTATAAATATGCAGTGAAACAACAGTTATAAATTGCACACACATAACCATTATAATTATTCAGTTCAAGAATGAGTATATATATATATATATATATATATAAAGCAGAGACCTAAGCAGTGGAAGAGCACGAAGTTTTGCCAAGTGGCACTCTATTTGAAAAGATAATTGATTTTTTTTTTGAAATAAAATACTTCATTTTAATTTATTACACTTATTAGATGCCACATCAGTTATTTACTAACTACAGATTTTAATTAGTAATAAATAAAACTAATGGATAAGATAGAGGATGTTAATCATCAAAAACTCTTTGTTTTCCTTATTCCTCCATCCTAAGATTTTCTTATGTTTATGCCTACTCCTCTTCCCTTATAACTAAATGCCTACTCTTCCTAAACCACTACATGCCTTCTCCTATGCCTATGTTGCTAAATTACCAATTCTATGTTGTATAATTTTCACAAACTGAAATAACATTTAGATTATTTATAAACATATGAAATCATATAAAAATCGCAAATTAGTGTTTAAAATATAACTAAATTTTTAAAAGAAATCTAGACACATTTGCACAAAATTCCATGTAACTAAGTCACACTTAGGAATATTGGACCATTTTTCCTTTGTATAAATAGAAGGGTCACAATGGGATGAAAGGGCTAACAATTTTCTTTCCAAAACATTTGTTGTAGGAACACAAAAATTTCATTGTAGACTTTTCACGATTAAAGAACATGAATTGCCAACTAATCAAACTAAAGTTTTTAGTACCTACAGCAATTTCACAACATCAAGAACAAACCCCAGTGTATAGAATGCCAAATTCCATAGTCTCCTGTTACATCAAATGAGTGTTTAATTTTTCTTGCAAAGTATTAATAGTAAAGCTTCTGGGCCATAATCTCAATTACAACTCTCAATCGTGTTGGACTTGGATGATACCTGTCAACAACATATCATTATGAGATGCAGAAAAAATTTGGAGTGTACACAACGTTTAGTATGAATGAGAAGAAATTTCATCCAATTCCAATTGGTTAGGTTAGTAGGGACCTATTCCAATTTAATGTTTCTGGAATTTTGTATAAAATAATAATCAAGGAAAATTGATGTCTAGACAAATCAAGCTAAGGCCAACCCAAATGGACCATATCTTAATTTCTTATCTCTATCTGTTTCATGTACAAGACTTATAATCAATGCTTGGCATATAAAAGTTGAACATCTTATCTAAAGTCCATCCTTTGAAAGCTTGAGAAAAAATTCTTTAAAACTAACACAATATATAAATTATAAAGAAATCAAAGACAAATTGTCAAAAATAATGAAAATTCAATCTATGCTTAAATTCTTATAAGGATGAACACAATAGCAATATCCTTTTTTAAAATAAAGATAAAAAAATCTATTCTTATTTTGTACGTATGATAAAGTCCTATCACAAAGTTTTTTGAGACTCATGTTGATTAGTGATTAGAAATTATAAAGGAATAATCATGAATATTATATATTATATATATATATATATATAATATATATATATATATTAAGTAAAGATCTCATGTTGGAGTGCGTGAGGTCTTACCAAGTAACGCTTTAATTTTGCATTTAGCATTTTTTTTTATTATCCAAAAGTTTACATTAACTTATTTTACTGTTATCTCATTAGTCTCTCATTAATTGCCTAAGCTTACATCACACATTTCTCTCTTTCTCATGTCTTTTAGCATCCCCACCATTTTAATATTTTAAAAAAAAATAAAAAAATAAAAATTAAGGACTAATAGTAATAACTAACCAGATAAGGTCTTAGAGAGAGATAGAAAAACATAAAAATGTTGTAGATTATTAAATAAAACGCATTGTTTCTCTATAAAATCAAAATGCATTGTTTCACTATAAAAGACCTGAGACTGACAAAACATGAAAGAGAGAGAAAGACAAATCTGAGGGGATGTCGCCTCCGTCATATTGGCCTCCCACCACCATCAAGACCTTAAACCTCTACGGTATTTTTTTCTTTTTAAATTAGGAGATTAAATATGATTTAGGTTTGGGTAATTTGGTTGGATAGTTTTTGTTTTGGGTATATAAGTAGAGAAAATATTTGGTACGCAATGTAAAGCCATATTCTACCATGGTTTAAAATCATCTATAAGACACGTGCATACACACTTGCCCACACCATATTTTAATGTTTCACTATCAATGAGGGGAAGACAGTGAGAGAGTTGGACATACTTTTATTTCATAATATTAAATATGTGAACACAACACAAATTATTTGATTTTCACGGTCCTGTTAGTCTTTTGCATTTATTTTTTGTTTCATGATTTTAAAAAAACTTAATCTTCCTTCTTTTTTTTTTAGGGTGAAAATTAATCTCACCTTGAGAAGGCTATAAATGTGTAGTGAACACAACAGTTATAAATGCGCACACATAACCATTATAATTATTCATTCAAGGAATGAGTAAAAAAAATTTGGAGGAATATTGTAGAATAAAAGTTGTTACAAAATATCTCTCTCAGAGACCTCATGCAAGAGTGCATGAGGTCCTACCAAGTGGCACTCTAATTTTGCATTTAGCCTTTTTTTACCTCTTTCATTTTTTTTTTATTGTTACCCAAAAGTTCACATTATCTAATTTTACTGTTATCTCATTAATATCTCATTAATTGCCTAAGCTTATACCACACATTTCACTATTCTTCATGTCTTTTAGCATACCCACTATTTTAGTGTTTTAAAAAAATAAATAATAAATAA
>JACAVU010000010.1:45528632-45703638 GCA_014183005.1 Castanea mollissima
TAACCTGTTGTAGGATTTTTCGTGATGTTCCAAGCGATATTACCATTGAAGTTAGTGGAGGGTCATTTTCATTACATAAGGTAACAATATGCTTTGTTTTATCATGATTTTGTTCACTATTTTCTGATTGAGTATGCCTTTCTGATGGATGAAGCTTCTTTTACTAAATTTTTGGTGGTGCCTCTGTTCAAATGCAATTTCAGTGTCATATCTGCTTCAGCAGTATTTTCTTTTTTGTAAACATAAAGAATAGAGCGAAATAGATGGCACTCTCAACACATTTTCAGGTGGTTAAATCTAGTTTGGTTGTCCTATCTTAGGTTATGAAGAGCAGATGCAAAGTATTATTTGCTAGTGAATTCTACTTGAAATGTGCCCTTGGGCTCAAGTGGTAAGATGTGGGCTGGAGCTGAGACTGGCCTTAAGTTCAAATTTTGCCCCCAAAATTACAAGTGGACATTAACTAAAATTCAAGTTTTCTAGAATTGTAACTTGAAATTGTAAAAAGAAGAAGAATCAAATAGAAAATCAGACAATTTTTATGCCAAGGAAAAAAAAAAGAAAAAATTGTGTTTCATTTAGATTGTCCATGATCAATTGGGAATTTGCAATAAATTGGAATTGTCCAGATCATTTGTAATTTGTTAGCAATTTTTTTTTAACCAGTAAATATAAACACAGATTACATGAAGTATGAACATGTTCTATCCTTGGAGATGTTTTTTTCAACCATACCAAATTTGCACATTGCTTAATCATTTTTTTTATACACACTCTTGGATTTGTGATGCTCTTGCTCATATGCTTGAATGGGCTAGATAATCATCGATTAAATTATTAGAACTTGCTTTATGCACGGTGATTTTTTTTTTTTTTCGTAGTTCTCATGTTTCCAATAGCCTTGATTCTTAATGCAGTTCCCTCTTTCTCTCGAAGTGGACGAATACGGAAGTTAGTTGCAGAACATAGGGATTCTGATCTCAGGGTGGAGCTGCTTAATTTACCAGGAGGTGCAGAGGCATTTGAGTTGGCAGCAAAGTTCTGTTATGGAATCAACTTTGAAATTACATCCACGAATGTTGCTCAGCTGTGCTGTGTTTCTGTTACCTTGAAATGACCGAAGAGTTTTCGAAGATAATCTTGGTTCCCGTACTGAAGAATATCTTGAGAGCATTGTTTGCAAAACCTTGAAAGTGTGTTGAAGTTCTGCAACAATGTGAAAACCTACTCCCTCTTGCAGATGAGCTGAGAGTAGTTAGCCGTTGCATCGATGCAATAGCCTCAAAGGCTTGTGCAGAGCAGATTGCTTCAAGCTTCTCACGCTTGGAGTACAGCAGCTCAGGGAGGCTTCACATGAACAGACAAGCCAAGAGTGAAGGGGACTGGTGGATTGAAGATCTTTCTGTTCTGCGGGTTGATTTGTATCAAAAAGTCATAACGGCAATGAAGTGTCGTGGGGTTCGTCCAGAGAGCATTGGTGCATCCCTTGTGAATTATGCACAGAAGGAGTTGACAAAGAAATCCAGCTTATGGAATCCATCTAGCCAGGCAAAAGTTGATTTGCTTTCAGGTTCAAATGGGCATGAAAAACTGGTGGTTGAGACGATTGTCAGCCTCTTGCCCATTGAGAAGCTTGCTGTTCCAATCACTTTCCTTTTTGGACTCTTAAGAAGTGCAGTGATGCTTGATTGCACAATTTCTTGTAGGCTTGATCTGGAGAGGAGGATTGGTTCCCAGTTGGATATTGCTACTCTCGATGATCTTCTCATCCCTTCTTTCAGGCATGCAGGTGATACCTTATTTGATGTTGATACGGTTCATAGGATTTTGGTAAATTTCTCACAGCAAGATGATAGCGAAGACGATATGGATGATGCTTCCGTTTTTGAATCTGATAGTCCCCATTCACCTTCCCAAACTGCCTTGTTCAAAGTTGCAAAATTAGTAGATAATTACCTTGCAGAAATTGCGCCTGATGCAAATCTCAGCTCCTAAGTTCATGGTGATTGCAGATGTTTTACCAACACATGCACGTACTGTTCATGACGGGTTGTATCGAGCCATTGATATTTACCTGAAAGTATGTGTTACTCATCTTTTCTTGCAATTTAGATGACACAAACATTTTTTTTTCCCATATGAAACTGACTGATTTTGGAGGTTGCATATTAGAGATACGTGTTCTTCCTTCTTCACCGGGAGCATTTGCCCAAGTATTCCCCCCCTAAAATTAGTACAAGATAAATTAGTCACAAATTTCAAGAAAGAAAGAAAAAAAATCTCAACTAATTCTACTCTTACCCATGTCAAACTAAGTCTTCTTGAGATATATTTACCTGAAGTAAACAAAGTCCATTTATACTAGTAATTTCTTCTTAGAATTTCGTTGTATCTGATTCTTATGTGAATGCATATTCAGGCACATCAAAATTTATCAGAGTTGGACCGGAAGAAGCTAAGCAAACTGATTGATTTCCAAAAGCTCTCTCAAGAGCTGGTGCACATGCTGCACAAAATGAGCGTCTCCCTCTCCAGTCTATTGTACAAGTGCTCTACTTTGAGCAAATAAGGCTCCGAAATTCCCTGAGCTGCTCTTATGGAGATGATGACCCCAAGCCAACCCATCAGTCATGGAGGATCAGCAGTGGTGCACTAAGTGCGGCAATGTCTCCACGAGACAACTATGCTTCATTGCGAAGAGAAAATCGTGAACTAAAACTTGAGCTAGCACGGTTACGGATGAGACTAAATGATCTTGAGAAAGAACATGTTTGTATGAAGAGGGATATGGAAAAGTCCAATTCTCGTAAATTTATGAGTTCTTTCTCAAAGAAATTGGTAACTGAGCTCTTTGGACATAGTTCTTCAAGGGGATCAAGTTCTCCATCAAAACATTCGCATAGAACAGATTCTAAGGTTATTGAGAGAACATGTGCAAGTACAGAGTAGGTAATTAACATCACTTGGAATCTTTTTCCCCCCCGAATTTGTTGAGTCTGTATGTCATGTTTGTGGTAACCTTTTTACTAAATTTTTTTTCGCCACCTTGTAAATGAGTTTTGGCGCTTTGACGTAGCAAGAGAAGGGGGCTCTTCTCAATTGCAAGTGATGGTTTTTGGTGATTACTACTTTGATGTTTATACATATTTCAAAGAATGTCTAATGTGAACATGCATAAAATGCTCATTGTATTTAAATTTGTTGGGACTTAATTCATTATGAATTGATTTTGAGATGAATATTTTCTGCCTTTTGTTGGGACTTAATTCATGATGAATTGAATTTGAGATGACTATTTTCTGCCTCTTCTACTAAAATTAGCATTATCTTCTTCATGGGGTTCTATTTTCCAAAATATAGAGATAAAAACTGGTCGGGCTTCCTTAGTTTGCTTTCAGGTTAGATACTTTACTGAATGTTTTATGTTGTTCTCAGTGCCAAGGATTTGTGAATACCCAAAATGTTATTAGACCCAGAATTTTCATATAATGCCTATGACTGACCCAAATAAAATTTAAAATGCTCTCTATCTTTAATGTTGCAATGATTGCAATGGATGTTACGTCATGTGTGGTTCTAGGATCACGAACTGTTTCACAACTTCTTTGCCACGACTCTAAGGTGGTAGATTGCGAGTTCTATCATTTACATATAGACCTACCATTTTTTTCTACCACTCACAGTCTGCTACATCACAGTTGTGGAAAAGAAGTTGTAAAATTGTTTGTGGTCCTAGATTTTTTTCATTACATCATTTCTAAAGCGAAGCTCTTTGCACTACAAGTTTGTCAATTATTCAAACTTCAACTTGTATAATATTTGTGGGTTATTATAATTATTATTTGATTTTTTATGGGACCTAGGAGGTGTTTAGGGAATGTACACCACTATAAAATGTTAACTATAGAGAATTGTTAGAAATAAATTTAATTATTTATGCTGTTGAGGGAGTAAGCCATGAATAGTTGTTAGGCTGCCAATAGAATGATGAGCCAAGGAAAACTTTGGTGTGATACCAAAATTGTACTCTTTCTTTGTTGTTGTAATCATTTTTGAAATAAATGATGTCAAAAATGCTAAACTTGGCTGACCTGTAGTTTTTAGATCAACATGTACATTCAGTCATTTTGTGCTTGTTTCTTTTTCCCCCAGTATAAGTATATTCAGCTGTTGTTTTGGAAAATCCTAAAATTTTCGGGAGCAAACTTAGATAACTTTCCTAAAACATCCTATTTTTGTCTAATCTAGAGGTCCAGTTGGTTTCACCCAAATATAACGTCCAAAAAAAAAATGTAGGCCCATTGCCACAATTCCAATATGCAGCAATTACATTCCAAATCTTTTAGCTGCATTGCCTTATCCATAATGGTTGTAGAATTTCCAATTCCTTGTTTTACTTTTCCCATTCATTCTTCTTTTTCTTTCTGAACCAAATGAATAACTACAATTTTTTTTTTTTTTTTTCCTCAATGTCAAGGGAAAGAAAACCTAAATGTAGGAGGGTTACAACTTACAAGAAAGGGAAGTGCATGGATAAACAAATTTCCATATATGCGAACAGAAATTCTATGTACCACTGGATACATAGAATAAACAAATCTCAGTAGAGAAATTTTAGCTCTCACACAGAATCCTACAGGGCCATAATCATGCTACATAGAAAAAATATATATTATTCCCAGAGGCATCACAAATTTAGGTAGCCTACAAATTTTGGTGGACTAACTGAGTGTCTCCTTTGCTGCTTGGCATCATTGATTGACAAGTTGAAAGTTACCCTAAGATGAAGGAACTTACGATGACTATCTGGTTTCCTTAAACAAGGTTTCAACATGGTAACCTGTCTGCTAGTGCCACATTCAGACAGTGGATCAGGATTTTCTGTTTTAGGCAGTTTTACACTGATTTGATTACTGGTGTAATAGGTATGTCTAAATTCAGTTGTCGAATCTTCCAGTATTATCTGCCTGAATTTTGTTGGAGATCTCTTGTATTTTTCAATCATCTGAGGCCGAGGGCAACACTGTAATGGGGATTGTTTTTTGCGTTTTTTTTCATAATAATAATAATCGTGTTCCCTAGGCTCATCCCAAGACGTGTTTCTAAACTGAGGCTTAAAGCCGAGGTTGTACTTTGGTGTGCTCCCAGCGTTTGACTTGATTGATGAATGATGTTTGTGGTTGACATCATGATTCAGCTGCATTTGTCGAGAAGAAGAAGAAGGTTGTTGGCTGCTGCAGTACCCCTTTTTTGGCTTTTAACAGGTGATAGATTGTGCGATTAGGAACAATGAAGAACACTTTACCAGGAACCAAAACTGCCTCAGGTTTAACCATAATATATGGAAACTCAAACACATCAGGCCGAGTAACCGAGTGCCTCGGGTTCCTCCTCATCACTTCTGCAGCAGTTATAGGCTGTGTCAACATCTCCACATACCTACCTCGGTGCACCAATTTCAGTACACCTTTCTCCCTTGTTATAGCTCCCATGTTCTCTCTCTCTCTCTCTCTCCTTATTACCAGATTACAAGTATAGAAAATACAAGGAAGAGGGAAGTTGAGGTAGCACCCCATTTCTTCTTTTATACTCTCTGTACTGTCCCCTCCTCCTTCACTCATCAATGACAACAACAAAAAAAGGCGATTTTTACTGTGAGGGTCTTTGGAAAACGTGATTGTTTGTTATGGTTGGATAATTTAGTTTATCTTAAAGGAAAACGTGATTGTTTGTTAGGGTCCAATTTTATTGTATTTGCATTGCACATGATATTAGAAATCTAGAAAGGAGATAATATACAGACTTTATTCTTCTTCTTTTTTTTGAAAAGCGATCATTCATTTATAAAATTATAATAACATAACATCCTGAAACAAGGCCTCCGTAGCCGGTAGAGGAGAGTCCTTCATCCAATAAACATCATTATTTAAAGAATTTCTAGCATGTTGAGCCAAAGCATGTGCAACCTTATTCCCACCCCTCCAAGTAAAACTAATTATAGCCCACTCTAAACAATGAACCAAGTGGCGAATATCATCCACCACATAGCCTAGCAGTGAACAATTAATCCGTGAAGATGAAATGGCTTGCATAACATTTACGTTATCTCCTTCTATGATCAGCTTGGTGAACCCAGCTTCCACAGCAAATTCAATTGATCTTCGACATGCCAACAACTCTGCTTCCTCACTAGAGCTCACCTTTGGTCCACTTGCCGTCATTGTTGCCATAACTTAACCTTGCTCATTTCGTATAATTGCTCCCACTCCGGTTCTGTCTAGCTCAGAAAAAATAGCTGCATCAAAATTCAATTTATAAGCTGTTAATGGTGGAGGTTGCCAAGTTGTACTTCCACACAATAGTATTGATTTTAGAAAATATATGTATCTTTCATTCATAAGTAGATAACATATTTATAAGGGTTAAAGTCAAATGAAGTATACATTTATAACTTGACATGCTTTGAATTGATACGGATGAATCTAAAAAGTCATGGGAAATATAGGAATCAAAAAAACTTTTCAATTTTCTACATAAGACTAACTTCAATGCAAAATTGCAAGAGTCAAATTCAATGAATTTGACAAATATTGTTTGTCTCCACATCAATTCAATTCAATATATATATATATATATATAAAAGCAAAGTAATGGCAAATGTATTTATTTCAATGTATTAATAAAATTCAAAGAATTTGTATACATTTATAACTTTACAAGCTTTGAATTGATGCGGATGGATTTAAAAAGTCATGAGAAATGTAGGAATAAAATTCAAAGAATTTGTATACATTTATAACTTTACAAGCTTTGAATTGATATGGATGGATCTAAAAAGTCATGGGAAATGTAGGAATCAAAAAAACTTTTCAATTTTCTGCATAAGACTAACTTCAATGTAAATTGCAAAAGTCAAATTCAATGAATTTGACAAATATTGTTTGTCTCCACATCAATTCAATTCAATATATATATAAAAAAGCAAAGTAATGGCAAATGCATTTATTTCAATGTATTAATAAAATTCAAAGAATTTGTATACATTTATAACTTTATAAGCTTTGAATTGATGCGGATGGATTTAAAAAGTCATGAGAAATGTAGGAATAAAATTCAAAGAACTTGTATACATTTATAAGTTTACAAGCTTTGAATTGATATGGATGGATCTAAAAAGTCATGAGAAATGTAGGAATCAAAAAAACTTTTCAATTTTCTGCATAAGACTAACTTCAATGTAAAATTACAAAAGTCAAATTCAATGAATTTGACAAATATTATTTGTCTCCACATCAATTCAATTCAATATATATATAAAAAAGCAAAGTAATGGCAAATGCATTTATTTCAATGTATTAATAAAATTCAAAGAATTTGTATACATTTATAACTTTATAAGCTTTGAATTGATGCGGATGGATTTAAAAAGTCATGAGAAATGTAGGAATAAAATTCAAAGAACTTGTATACATTTATAAGTTTACAAGCTTTGAATTGATATGGATGGATCTAAAAAGTCAAGGAAAATGTAGGAATCAAAAAAACTTTTATATTTTCTGCATAAGACTAACTTCAATGCAACATTACAAGAGTCGAATTCAATGAATTTGGTAAATACTATTTGTCTCTACATTTGTCCAATATAAATCCCCATTTCTATTGGATTTAAAATTAATCTTCCATAATATTACGTTCATTTTAAATATTTTGTTTAGATTTTATGTAAGGATCTATTTTTGACTACTTTAATTTCAATTAAAATTTGGAGGTTAAAATGTGATATTATTGCATCACTATGGCATTATTTTTTCTATTGTTTATCAGGAAATTCTAGAAGTTTTTATAACTAATTGATATATAAAACATAAATAATACAAGAAAGACACATAGATTTGAGGATAAATTTGAGGATAAAACATAACTAATTGATATATGTAAGGTGACAATTTCATTATGATCTGGTGACATTTCTTGGTTGCATAAATTTGAGGAATTTTTCCCCCAATGTATTTAGTTTTAGTAGAAAACCTCATAGATTAAGTGTGACTAACGATAATAGTATTCAAGAAATCAATGGGTCATAAATAATTCTTACAAAATTGATCAAAATGCACAGTGCATCGCGCGGGATATCGGCTAGTTCTTAATAATGCAACGCCATGAATTAAAGAATGTAACTCTAACCCTTTATGAAAGTAACATCATCTATGCATAAATCCTTCATGCACAGAGAGAGTTTTTTGAAGAATAATGTTATGTTCATTTCATTTTCACAATAAATCTTAGGTGACAAATTATTACCAATTCTAACTTTTGCCCATCACTAAAATTATTTTTTTGCTCATCAATGTAGGTCATTAGTCAATGAAAAATAATATAGCATTGAGCCCTGAGAAGTAATAAAAACCCCAATATTCTAATTCCAAGAGAACAAAATCGGCCATGAAGTGTGGGTCATTAGTCAAATCTCCTTTTGGGACCAAAGTTATTCACAAAAAAAAAAAAAATTAATCAATTTCCTCTTTCAAACCAAGGTTTGAATCCCCCTTTCCCCACCTGTTATAGTTGAGTTATTAAAAAAAAAAAAAAAAAAGGATTGGCTACAGCAATCTGGTCTTCAGAACCTTTTCTCATCGGATCAAGTTTGCAATATTATCAAACAATAAGATCATGGTACTTTTACCAATGGCACATCAAGGACAGCAGAATACATCTGAGATTTCAGGGGGAAAATTACACTGGCATGGAGGAAAACAAGTACATAATCATCGCCAGAAAGAAGTGAAATATCCTACCATCCCTGATTTTAAAAGTCCCAAACATAAAGATAAAACAAGGGTCATCCATCACTTATATGACTTATTGCAAAGGTCTTTCTAATTTCTTTCTTGTAATTTCAGTAATTATGCAGATGCAGATTTTGTATAGAAGCGAATGCCAACGGCCACACCCAAGATTAGAAGGGGAATTAGAAACTGGAGAACCTTGATAATGAACTCTGGTGTCTTGTCCTGATTGTAGTGAGGCTGCTTGGGAGGAGTGTACTTCATTTTGGTGGGGATGGATGCTGAATCAATGTCTCCTACATAGAATTCGTCCATCATTGCTCTTGCACTGCTGCTGTGGCCCACGTCCTCAAAATCATCAGTTGCATCCTTTCCTGCAAACCATACATCACATATGCGGTATCGGCAGATATTTCCAGATCCTGATTAAACGGATGTCAAAACACTGCAACATTTATCTTACCTGTTGCCGACAACAAGACCTCATCACCCCAGGATGGTCCTCCAAAAATTTTGTCACATCAAATACCTGTTCCAGGCCTCCAGCACATTAGGATAAAGTATTCAAGGATATTGCAATTTGCAAAACCACAAAGTAACACCTCAAATCATAGAAACTCAAGCATGATGAGGACCACTAATGTTAGATTCAAATCACTTTCCAAAAAATGTAGATCGACTCTTAAAGCTCAAGTCTTGAGGTAATCTAAATAGTTCAAATGCAGTTTTCTTAGCCACAAAGCACAGGATTCTCTCACATAAATGATTAAAAAAGTATAAATTTGGGGAGTAGTCGAGGACATGGAAGTCCCAAACACAGATTTTAGATTTCCTAATGCAGAATGAACACCACATAGACTAACTTAGTTTAATTTCTTTCTCTACATTCTTCTATTAAGAAGGATAACGTTTTTTATTTTTATTTTATTTTTATCTAAATATCACAACTATACCACATTAAACCATTTTGTATTCTTTTTCCAATCAGTAAAGGCCTTTTTCTCCCACACTACTGAAATAAAACCATACACCTCTACAGTTCTACTAGATAACACTTCCCCTCCCTATTACTTCTTCTAGCAAAAGGTTAGTCAGTACAACAAATTTGACCTCAAGAAATACCAAATAATTGAACTGTCCAATCCATTAACCTTTATTACACAACAATGCAAGAAGTGGAGTTAACAAAAGCTATTACGCTTTTCCTCTATCAAGACTAAGGGCCTGTTTGGTAAAGTGATTCAAACTCACTGTATCAAATTTTAAATAACCTTACACATATTTCCACACACTTTTTCACCCATACGTATTTCAAAAAACTACAAACAACTCAACTCAAATCCCTCTACCACACACAAATACTCACGGCAAACAAGAGGGGCTGGGAGAGAAGACCACCTCCTTAAAAATATGGGGTACCGCCGATCAGAACCTCTTTAAAAGCACCATATAAGTTCTCAGAGGTCTTCTAGCAAGTTTTCCTCTTATGCAAACGAAGAGTCCTTATAGGAAAGGTATTTAATTACAAAAGCAATACCTCCATAGCTTATAAATAATAATGGCTAAATTTTTTATTAAAACATCAATTAAGTATATGAACAATCAAAGCAGAAGAATTGATCAGTCCATTAAGCCACCAAAAAAGTGGAGAGACTGGATAATTTCTACCCAAGTAATCGCCAAAGAGTTTCATAAATCTACACGGTTCTATTTTCCTACAATCAGATTATAAAAAAAGCATGAAATGAAACCTTAGTCTCTCCATATGTGTGTTTAGCAATCAGATTGTAAATACGAAAAATGTCTAGTGTTTCACCAACGGAGTTAAAAAAAAAAAAAAAATGATTGATATGATATATAAAAAGGTTGGGCCTTTGGTACAGTATCAGTGTCTTCCACCAAAAGGACAACACAGTGAGTTCAAGTAAGATTGGCTGTAGCTGTCAGATTGAATAATGACTACCAATCACCTCTCCCTCTCCCTCTCCCTCTCCCTGACCCCGCAAGCAAATAAGCATCCTCTCTTCTTTCCATACCAATCTCGCAGCCTCAATCAACATTCAATACTACTAATCATTATCAATAAAAAAATCAATCCCCGCTACAAGATACGGTAAACCCATTTGACGTTTTCATCATTTTGATCTCTTTATGTCAATCTTAGGGGATTCCCAACCATACAAGGCAGAAGTAGTGCTAATCATTATTAAAAATAAAACAATAAAAAAGAAAAAAAAATTGTTATTGGCAATATTAGCTCCAAATCCAGATGCAAAATCTGCCGAGATCCAAATCCATGAAAGAAAAAGAAGAGAACCCAATACACCCATGAATATGACATACACACACACACATACATACATACCCTGCCTTCAATGACAAGCCAGCAGTCCTTTGGGTTGTTGTGCTCAGAGACCTGAGCAAGAGTGTAAACCTTGCGCTCTCCTCCGCTCATTTTTTTTTCTTTTCTGTTCTTTGGAGAGCAAGAGCAAGTGTATTGTATTGTATATGAGGTGTGCGTGCGGCGTGGATTTCAAAGGAAATGAGAGAGAGAGAGAGAGGGTTGGTTTTGATATTGGTGTCGGTGTTTGTGTAGAAGTCAAATATCAAATGGCAGATTTGGTAGGGAATTTGGGTTGGTAGTACAAGGACCTCTTGACTTCTTACCGCTTACCAACCACCGAGCTACTAGCTAGGCAAAGCTAGCACTCTTTTTTTCTTTTCCAATTTTGGTGCTGTGGTTTATCATACTTTATATTATAGTTTATATAGTTTTTTTTTTTTTTTTTTCATTTACAATAAATCATTTTAGAATTGTGATAGAAATTGTGGTATAAAATATTTTTTTTTATAGATTTTTTTATGTGCAGAATTTTTTTAAAAAATATATATTTTTTATTAGTTAATTGCATACTTAATAACAATTTTTTTTAACGAAATTAGATAAAATGATTAAATTAAATAACTTTGAAATTTAGATACTCAATTGAATGAAAGAAAAATTGGAGAACTTAAATGGTAAGCGTAACATTTCAGCTAAATAGTCTATTTTCTTTAAGCCAAATGAAAGAAAATTTTTTGGTTGCATTTGGCACATTGTCTCCTACTAATCACCAACTACCAAATAGTCTTTTCTTTTCTTTTTTTATAATACATAGTACTTTTTTGCCAAAATATTCATTTCATTTCATAATTAAGTCCAAATTTTGATTCTTAAAAAAATGTCCAAATTTGATTTTTGTCTCCTAAATTTAAACATCCAAAAATTTATTCTTATTTCCTTCATCTAATAATAGGAATTGTATGTGTAATAGATGGTGTAAAAATGACATGTTAGAAAACAGAAATGGCCTAAAATAAATTTAACAACAAATAAATGAAGAAAAAATTGCTACATTTACGATATCATATAAAAAGAAAAGATTCAAAATTTCAAATGAAGACCTTGGAAAAATTCAAAAGGAGGCTCTCTTCCAAAATAAATATTTTAAGACATTCACATTAGTGGTACTAAAAAATTTAACTTTTAGCACTTTAAAAACTTACTTTTATCTATTTTAAGTTTCAACACTATTTAACAGTACACCCTCCCTCTCCTTTCTTATTTGTTAGATATATTCATTTATTTATTATTTTTCACTCACTATCTATTCATTTATATAATATATATATATATATATTATATTATATAGTTATGTCACCATTCTCTCTCTCTCTCTCTCTCTCTCTCTCTCTGAAGTAAGAAAAACTAGCAAACCACCTCTTTTCAACCTAGCAAACCCATACCCACCACCAGCCACCACCACCAATAAAATAAAATAAAAACAAGAAGATAATAGGTGTGATAGCAACTAGCCCCCACTCATAACCCATAGACACCACCCCTAAAACCTATGTCAGCATCGCAACCCACAACCCACTGCCACAATCGCAACCTAATTTCAACCAATATCTTGATTTTAACCCAAAATATGATCTTAACCCACAATTCAACCTCAACCCAGACCCACCCTAACAACCCATGGACAAACGAACCCACCCCAATGACCATTACCACGCTACCACCACTAGCAACAAAACAACCCACCACCAAGAACATAGAATGTTGATCTCAACAAACTCAAGGGTGGGAGTGAAGAGAGAGGCTCTAGGTTCAGCTGCAAGAGAAAAGTAGAGATGCATTGGATGAGTTTGGTTTCAATCAAGAGAAATTAGAGGGAGGCACTAAAGCGAGAGAAAAAAGATAGAAGAGAGAGGACTAAAGAGAGAAAATATATTTTAATGAAAAAGAGAGAGACACTGAATTTTTTTATGAGAGATACTTCGTCCACAATATTTTCACAACAAATTATAGGTGGTTAGTTATATAAATTTAAATTTGAACCTAACACTAAGATTACTTTTTTGCCCCAACAATAACAACCTGTAATAACCTGACACTTAGATTTGTTGTAAAAATGTTGTGGACATTTTTTTTTATATTACTTTGTAGCTACAGTAATCTGCTTTAGATGACAATTTACTATAACTAGTTGGTAAAAAATTAAAAGCTTAGCACCACTAATGTAGCATTTTTTTTAGCACCACCCATTTTAAGAGAAAATAAAACTAACAAAGAGAATAGGTAGAGGTTTTTCTTCCTCTTTTACTCTTTTTTTTTTTTTTTTTTTTTTGAGAAACCCTTTTACTCTTTTTTTTTTTTTAATTGTTTATCTTCGCCGGTATTAATTTTTTCAATGTTAAACTCATAAGTTCACACATTTTGGCGTGAAGCCGTGAAGTCCAATATACATTCGTAATTGTGTTGTTCAAGTAATGGAATATTAAACTAACTCTTTTTTTTAGTTTTATATATAACATAAATTAATTGAATTTAAATTTTATTCCATAGTTCAACTCTATAGTAGAATCTTAATAAATTATACTTTATTTAAATAGTATAATATATAGTTTTATATATAAACACAATCATATAATACTTGAAAAGTAATGCTATATTTACAATATTTTCATAACAAACTCTAGATGTCAGATTATTATTAGTAGATAAAAAAAAGTGATGTTAGTGGTGACTCATATTAGAACTAATAATAACTTTTTAGAGAATGAACTAATAATAACTTGTTACCTAAAGTTTGTTGTAAAATTTTTGTGAAAATGTTGTGAACATAGCATTACTAATATTGGAATATTTTTTTTGGGAAACATACTAGAATATAGTTCCATATTCAAATGGAACCATAATAAATGTTCATTAATAATTATTAAATTTCATTTAAATAAAAAACTAAAAGAGAAAAAATTATTATGAATTGAGTCAAAGGCTGAAGTCATTGCACATAACTATAAGAATACATTGCTTTTTTTAATAGGGAGATAGACAGAGAGGGGGCGTGAGGGGGAAAGGGTTCAAACCACATACATAGAGTATCACAAAAGATACTTTCTATAAAAATACTAGAGTATACGTTTTATATCCAAGGAAATTAAAATATCCCAAAACATACTTATATCTTTAATTTCCTTAACTAGGAGAGAGTATGATTTCTTCATTTTCAGTTGACAGTTTGGAAATGAAAGATTTGAGGACTTTACCATTGATGAGGTTGTGACATTCTTTGTTATCTAGTGATGGTGAAGTGATAGGCTTCCAATTGTCATCAATCTTAGAGAGGGCTTTTACGCTAGTAAAGATAAGTCATACAACACATTAAGATTTTTTCTTGTGGCCATGTCTTCTAGAAAATCCTCAGCTTTTCTGATTTGATCTGCAATTGGCATGTAGTTCAAGATATTTGAATAACAAACAACCTTTTATAGTCCATTACCATTGATTTTTTTTGAAGGTTGATTCTTTTATTTCTTTTACTTTATTGACAAGTTAGTTAATAATTTGTCTTATCAACATCTGCTAATTTAATAGTTACATCGGGGAAGGGGTATTCAACTCTAAACGTTTTTCCAATAGAAGCTAGTTTAGCTATAAAAACCTTGGCAGTTGACTAATATTTTTTAAGTTTGAATATTGAATTATCTCACTCACTAACTCATATTTATGAAAAGAAAAAATGGTATTATTGTTTAGTTTTTTTGACTGTGGGAGTTTTTTTTAAAAATTAATAGGAACAAATTTAGCAATAAACTTGGTTGTAACATAAAGTTACAACTTCTCTCAATATTTTTTTATAGGATGTGATTGACAAATTCATAATTGGATCATATTTTCTTCTTATATTCTCTATACTTGCAAAATTTTCAAAAGATCAAAAATCATTAGCTATATCATCAATCAAATGTTTAAATTTCAAGTTTTTGTATTTTAAAATTATGCATAAAAAAATAAGTTCATGGATTGAATTGTAAATAGCATCTTGTTGGCATGAAATTTGACATGCGTATTAAGAAAATAAATAATATGAAATTCAATGGCTAGATCTTCAAAATATATAGTCATGCAAAAATTTTTAGTGAAAATAATAACCTTAGATGATAACTAAGTTTATAACCAAATTTTTTATTTCATTTTTAATATATATATATATATATATATATATATATTTTTTTTTTTTTTTTCCTTTTCTTTTTTTAATTGAGGGGAGATTTTTTTTTTTTTAGAGAAACGTGAGAGGAGATATGTTAGTTAGTTTAGAGATTGTAGTCATTTTCTTAAATTTGTGATACTTCACCCAACCCTTTTAATAATAATAATAACAATAATATAATAATGGGCGAATCCTTAGTAATATGTTAAGAATCTATTACCAAATTGTTGTATAAATATTAAGAGCCCGTTTGTTACCATTTTTTAAACAACAGTTTTCAGTATTTAAATAACGGGAAATGTTATATTCACAACATATTTACAATATTTTCACAACAAATTATAAGTGACAGGTTGTTACTGGTTCTTATTGTTGGGGCAAAAAAGTAATTTTAGTGTTGAGTTCAAATTTGAACTAATAACAACTAGCCACCTATAATTTATTGTGAAAATATTGCGAAAGTGTTATGAACGTAACAAATCTTTTAAACAACATTACAACTATGTTCACATATTTTTTCACCTATATAAATTCCAAAAAATACAAACATTACTGGAAGTCTCTTACCAAATTGGCCCAAGATTTCAACTATTGCGACTTATTGAGCAATCTCATCTTTAAAGTTGTAATAAATACGTTTCTTCTATGAATTAAATCATTGCGACTTATTGCGTCTTCCTACTTCCTATTAGTTGTTATTTCGTAAGCAAGCACCATTCTATTTGGATGAGCCCAAACATAGCTCGTGCTTCCATTATCAAAAGGTTCGGAACAATGCCAGTTTACCTATATTTCTATTTTCTGATATGATTACTTATACAGTATTATTACTTTTTAAGCAAACAATATAATATATATATATAGACCCACACTAAAAGATTGTTTGTTGTTGGGCCATCGAATTCAACCACCACAATTTCTCTCCACCTTTAAATTGGATTCATGCTGCGTTGAATATTGACAAAAGAAGATTGATAAGGTTAGGTGAATCATTAAAAAATTGGCTTGAGACTGAATCCATGGCTTATTGGGTACTCTTAGAGTATCATAAATGCGTATTTTTTTTCTCATATAATTGTGAGTCTCACTAATTAAATTTATGGTAAGACTTACAATTCTTGTGAGAATGAGGAGTACGCATTTATGATACTTTCGGAGTATTCAATAATTTTTCAGTTGCATTTATACTTTTCAAAGACCAAGATTTTGCATTATAAACTTTTTTTATTTTTAGAGAGTTTCAACCTATGACGTCCGCTCCTGATGATGGCTCTTTATCATCAGACGAAGACATCAATCAGTTTTTGGTGTAGGCAGGGATTAAATACCAAATCTCTTATATAACTATCAAAAACTTTACCAGTTGAACTAATTGAAACCCACAAAATAAAGAAAGATTTCGCATTATAAACATTGTATTATACTCTACCGTTATATATGCGTGGTATAAGGCAAAACTTTTCATATGGCTACCAATTTTCTCTTAAAAAAAAATTGATGGGAAATTTATTTTAGTTTAGTAAGAGCTTCTACCTTAATTGATTTGGCTCATTCTACCGTTTTAAACGAAAATTTATGGAGTTCAAATTATCCTCCCTTTCAAATTTATAATAGAAAAAATGATGATTTGAACTTATATTTTACCCATTGAACATCTTAAAAATATCAGGTAACTATGTGTTCAATTTGTTGACTATTTTTCTTCTCAAAAACAATTTGTTGACTATTTTATTTATATTTTTGATGATGCCAAAAAATCACCAATAAGCTACACGCTCTCATAAACCGAAACAATACCTACAAAACGAAAAGAGAAGACCTCACAGAGAGTACCAGTGTGGTGTCGGCCAAAAACCCTTCAAAGGTCAAGTTAGAATTTTTCGTAACCCTAGAATGTCAAAGTTGAGTAAATTATGCGTACCTTGATTTAAGAGGGTTTTGGGGTATTTATAGTGGTGTAGGGTTAACATCCATACCTTGGTCATGAAATCCTTTCCTTCTAGGATTGAAACTCTTCCCTTTTGCATACCTTCTAGAGTTCTTTTCCTTATAGGAGTACTTTGATTATGGTTAAACGTGTGACGCAAGAACTCTCCTTATACATGTTTGCGTGGGGATCAAGCAAAGCCACATCGGACTTAATCGTAAAACGCAAATTCCATTTAGGGATCCTTGGAATCAAACCTGGAAGAATGATTGCTATGTCAAGGTTACAGCCTTCCACGCATTGAGAGTAGGTCGTCTGAGGATAGCGTTGTAGGCAAATGAGCAGTTGACCACAATAAAAACCACATCCTTAGTGATCTGCTGGGGGTAATCTCCCACCGTCACAGATATTGTGATGACGCCTAAAGGGCAGACCCTTGTCCCTCCGAAGCCAACGAGTGGTGCATTTGTTGGAACCAATCGTTCTCTACTAATCCCCATTTGCTGGAACGCGGGGTAGTAGAGGATATCAGCCGAGCTCTCGTTGTCAACCAAAACTCGATGCATATTGTAGTCTCTTGCCCATATACTGACGACAAGCGCGTCGTCATGGGGGTGGTGAAGGAGTCGTGCATCCTCTTCTAAAAACCCAATGCTAGGGATATCAATTCACGCCATTTTTTGTGAAGAGCCCATCAACTGGACGCTTTAAACCATCCGTAAATATGTTTTACGGGTCTTTTTAGATGACCCTGCAGATGCGGTGCCCCTACAATCATCCTTATGTCTCCTATTAATGGTCTGGGACGTTCGTTCTCCTATCGAGGGGCCTGTTCCTGGGTTTGGTCTGTTCTTTCTTTACTAACGAACCTTTGCAGCCTTCCTTGCCTAATAAGAGCTCCTATTTGTTGCTGTAAGTCATAGCAGTCTGCTGTATTGTGGTCATAATCACAGTGAAAACGGTAGTACTTGTCCCTTAGCCTCTTGTTAGGATCTCCCTTCAGTTTTTCGAGAAATGTCAGGACTCCTTCATCCTTGATCTGCATCAATACTTGGTCGATTGGGGTAAGAGGGGTGAAGTTCGTGAATCTTCCCATGGGTGGTTTAGATCGTTGATCCTCCAGTCGCTCTTCAGTTCTAGCCATCTCCCGTCCCCTATCCGATCGCACGTCTTCCTGCCTTTCCCTTTCTCTAGGTTTTTCTTCTCGAGCCAGCAGTGTATCTTCCGCGTTCATGTACTTCCGACATTGTCTTCGGGTCATTCTTATATAGGGAGAACAGGAACTTACCCTTCTGCAGCCAATTTGTAAACACTGCTACGAGTATCTTGTCATCTGCTTCATTGATTGAGAGGGTTTCTTTGTTAAAGCGAGTGATGTACGATCTCAGCGTCTCGTCCTCCCTTTGCTTAATGCTCATTAGACACGCGGTGGACTTCTTGTATCGGTGACCCCCGATAAAGTGTGACACGAATTGGGCGCCTAACTCCTTGAAAGTGCTAATAGAGTTGGGCGTCAGTCTACTATACCATATCCTTACATGTCCTTTCAACGTAGTGGGGAAGGCCCTGTACATGATCTCATCCGGCACACCTTGAAGGTGCATTATGGTCTTGAAAGATTCTAGATGGTCTAAGGGGTCCTTGGACCCGTCATAACTTTCCACCTGAGGCATGCGAAACTTTGGGGGAAGGGGGCATGAACTAACGGGTACTGTGAAAGGCGAATCGGTTCACTGGACTAAGTCATCGAGGTCACTGGATACTCGACCTTTAAGGGCATTCATCATCACATCCATCCGTTCCCTCATCATCTGCATTTCAGCGGCTATGTATGGAGGGAGAGTGTCCGAGAAAGATGGCCAGTCAGTGTCCTGCCTCTCTGGTCTGCTTGGAGAGTGGCTACCTTCAGGTCCTTCCTGATTCCTCCTCTCAGCGCTTGTCCCTTCCTGGTTTTCCTCCTGTGTGCCAAGGTGTGCATTCTTTTGCCGCAACTGCTCCTCTAAATCATGATTCTACTTTGTTAGGCATTCGACCGCTACTGTGAGTGTTTGGACTTGCCTCTCCAAGGCCATAGTGTGCGGTTTGAACGAGTGAGTACCATGCAACTTTTTATCTTTCGGGATAAAGCAACAACCGATTACTCGATAATTTCCCACAGATACGCCAACTGATGATGCCGAAAAATCACCAATAAGTTGCATCCTCTCACAAACCAAAACAATACATACAAAACGAAAAGAGAAGACCTCACAGAGAGCACCGGTGTGGTGCCGGCTAAAAACCCTCCAAAGGTCAAGTTAGAATTTTTCGCAACTCTAGAATGTTAGAGTTGAGTGAATTATGTGTACCTTGATTTGAGAGAGTTTTTGGGTATTTATAGTGATGTAAGGTTAACATCCATGCCTTGATCATGAAGTCCTTTCCTTATAGGATTGATACTCTTCCCTTTTGCATACCTTCTAGAGTTCTTTTTCTTATAGGAGCCCTTTGATTAGGGTTAAACGTGTGACGCAAGAACTCTCCTTATACACGTTTGCGTGGGGATCAAGCAAAGCCACATTGGACTTAATCGTAAAACGCAAATTCTATTTAGGGATCCTTGGAGTCAAACCTGAAAGGATGACTACTGTGTTGTATCCATCCGTCTACTGTGGATCCGTGCTTCTTAGTTTCGTCAACTATAAACTTGTCATCCTTGTACCGTCGCATCAACCACGTAGATCCGTCACATTCATTTTTATTCCCCTTTAATTTTAACTATATATTTTTCCAAAGTGAAATGACTAGTATAACCTTGATAATTTACCCACCATAGGGGCCCATGGAACCAAAAACTTGATGGCATAGTTGTACGTATCGTACAATACATATCGTATCATGTATAAAAAGTTCCGTATTGTTTCGGCGTATCATAAGTGCTTATGAATCATACGATATAGTGTGCGTATCGTACGAATCGTATTGTAAAATCGTACGTATCATACGATACATAGACAAATGCTTTAAAATGAGATTTTTTGTACAAATTTGTACTTTTATTTGAATCTAAAAAGTTGTTAGACTTGTTTTTAACATAAAATTATTAGGTTACTTAATTTTACCTAATAAAATAACATATTCATAAGTTTTTTTCCTCTCTCTTTCTCTTATAAAATTTGGACTACACAATACACACTTACACTTCACTTTAATATTTGCAAATTTATTTTCTATACTATGGATAAGGTATTAATTGACAATATAATTTGTGAGGTACGGGAATTCTAGTAAGGTAATTACACCACGTGTCATACTCGTGGCCGAGAACTTGCCGAGAAGGCCACACCCTTGACTATAGGGTCACGTCAATAGTACGTCATCAGAGTAGGTTGCACTGTATAGAAAGAGCTTTGGGGAAGGTGTTTGTGCTGACATGACTAAAAAGTTGCTGGCTGCCACCACATTTAATACATCCTACCAAACCTTTTGGCTGCATTTATGTGGAAAGGCTCTTGAATAGTGCTACCTTGGCTGTCATAACTCACAAGGGGATTGAGAAGGTGTCTGATAGGACAGACATTTAAGTTGTGGCTTGGGTGGTCAACAAATGGTGGACCAAGATCATTTAAGGAGAGCTATATAATGTAAGGAACCCTCCAAGGACTGGGGGATCGGTAGAGAGGGAGAGAAACATTGTAACACCGAGAACTGGACTAATAACCAAATTGAAATGACAAATATACAAGATCTAGTCTCCTCGGACTGTGCCGATAACGATTTACTCTGAGCAAAACTTTTTTATTCTTGTTTTCTTTCTCTAGGCTCACTATAATTATTATTTGATTCATTAGAGCCTAGTTTTTTAGTCCACTTTCTATAAATTTATTGTATTGGGTTCTTTAGTTCTAGATCCTTTTTCCCTTTAGGCCTAGGCCACCAATCAGGTCCTTACATGATTATTTTTTATTTTTGTCATTATTGTTATAAGTCCAAGAAACTAGAATGCCAAGAAGATTTTTTTTTTAAAATTATTAAAATAAAAAGAACAAGAAGAGATAGTAAATGTTAATGACAATGAAGTAAATTTTAATAAAGAAATAAGTTTGCAAAATGATAAACATGATGATGGCATTGACTTAGACGGGTTTATTAGGCAATATGATGAAAATAAATTATTATTTTTGGGTCATTTGTAATATATTATGATTATCACTTTTGAATTTATGCAATTTGAATATGTATGTTATAAACACATGCTAGTTTGATTTATTTAGTTAGCTTCTTAAATATTATTACAGAAATGATGAATAAATTAGTCATTAATTGACTATATTTAAAATTTATAATGAATATACCATTTATATATGTATATCTATAATTTTTTATAAATTTTATTAAATGTTTGTGTATCTTACGATACACGATACGGAAAAATCAAAAATTGATTTATGATACGATTCGCGTTTTGATAACTATGCTCGATGGCCTAAAAAAATTATTAACTCAACACTCAACGACACCAACCCGATACTCCAATCGTCTTCCCCATTCCCCACCTTCTCCTTCTCCGGCATCAAATTATTTAGGGAACTCACAAATTGTTCCACAAGATAATGGTTCCTAACAACTTATTGTTAAAAATAAAAAAGGAAAGTACAAATAAAACGATAGTAGAATTTTCGATGGCAGGAATGTTGAAGACACACGAGACAGAGAGAGAGGCTTAAAAATAAGGAGCATGAAAAATGTAGAAAGAGAGAGAGTGTGTAATTGAGGGGACATGTCACTACTAGTGGGACCCATATAGTTGGCTTTATTATGAAAATGCTATTGTATCCATTTTCATAAAAAATAAAAGGGTAAAAAAGTGTTTTCGTTTTTATATTTAAATCCACTTTTTTAGGATATTGAAAATGAAAACTGAGTACAAATTTTTGCAAACCAAACCAATTTTTTGTAGTGGATGCCACAAAAAACCGAAAAGAATATAGAAAACCACACTTTTTTCCTCTAACCAAACAACATCTAAGCTTATCAAAATTGTGCTAGTGACAACTAGCACAATTGTCCCTTATTATTATTAAGTAATAGAAATGAAGAGTTTTGGGGGATCTGCAGGGAAAGAAACACTCATAGAGTTCATCGATGTGTTGCTGGACAAAAATCTTCTAATGCTTAAGTCAGATGTTCACAAGAATCCCAATGAACTATGAAAGTGTAAGAGTTTGTGTTTTTCACTTGTACCTTGGAACAAAGGAGATTTGACGTTCATATAGAGGTTTAAAGTTAACCACATTTTCATGATTTTTGCCACTTTTCTCATAGGAGGTGTGATTGGAGTTATGGAGTTAGCGACGGTGAGATTCTCAGGATTCATTCCCATTTTTAGAAGATGAAGGTTGGTGGAAGGATCTCCAAGCGTGGTGCGTAAGAGTTTCCATTTTTGAGCAAATGTGGGAGAGTCACTCGAACCATTACTAATGGGTGTCCTATCGTCGGTTGAATCATCGTATGTGTGGGATAGACCACCATGTGAGGTGAGGTGAGGTGTGGACAAGTGAGAGAGTCTTGGTGCAAATGGATGAGAGTCTTGGGCCTCTTTCAGCTTGATGAAAAATTGTTCCTTGTCAAAAGTTTACATAATTTTGCATAAGAAAGATGAGGAAGGTTGATATGCTCATCATAGTGATGATGTTGGACCATTTTTTTTTTTATATTTGAACGAGGAGGGCATGTTCACTAAACATGAGATTTAGGGAGGGACATTTTTTTAAATAAGGTTTTTGTTTTGTTTTTTATTCATATGGACAAAATGACATAGTTTTGGGAGATGAGGTGACACTTAATGACCACTTCATGAATGCGAATTCTAGTTAGTTTAATTAGTAAAGTTTCTTATCGTTGAACAAGAGATTTGGGGTTCTAACCTTGCTTACACCAAAAAGACGAATTGATGTTTGGGTGTGATGATAAAATATAATCATTGTCATAGGTTAAAACTCTATTATATTTAAAATAATAAAAAAAAGAAAAAAAATACCACTACATGGCTATGGACCGAAGGACTATTTTCTAAACGAAATTTAATGTTAGTAAAGTGAATCAAAAAATTAAAATTTTAGAAACATTATCAGGAAAATTACATTTTACCACCCTAAATTATGCCCTATATTATAATTTGCTCCCTAAATTATTTGAATGCACGGTTTGTACCTAAACTATGACCCATATTACACTTTGCACTATGACATTAGTTTTATTGTTATGTTGAATGGAAATATGAAGCATGTAACTTGTATGTGTATATTGCTTAAGTGGTACAAATTTAAAAAACCAAAAGCCTTATTTTCCGAATCAATTAAAAACAAAACTTTTTTTTAAGCTCTCTCTCGTGTCCGTATCAGCCCCTCCTTAAAATCCTTGTAACCCTAAATTGCCAAATCAAAATCATCTTTGCCACCACTACTACTTCACCACCGCAACAAAGTGTGATGATAAAATACAATCATTGTCATAGGTTAAAACTCTATTGTATTTGAAATAATAAAAAAAGAAAAAAAAATACCACTTCATGGCTATGGACCGATGAACTATTTTCTAAACGAAATCTAATGTTAGTAAAGTGAATCAAAAAATTAAAATTTTAGAAACATAATCGGGAAAATTACATTTACCACCCTAAATTATGCCCTATATTATAATTTACTACCTAAATTATTTTAATGCATGATTTGCACCTAAACTATGACTCATATTACACTTTGCACTATGGCATTAGTTTTATTGTTATGTTGAATGGAAATATGAAGCATGTGATTTGCATATGTATATTACTTAAGTGGTACAAATTTAAAAAACCAAAAGCCTTATTTTCCAAATCAATTAAAAACAAAACTTTTTCTTAAGCTCTCTCTCGTGTGCGTATTAGCCCCTCCTTAAAATCCTTGTAACCCTAAATTGCCAAATCAAAATCATCTTTGTCACCACTACTACTCCACCACCGCAACAAGTAGCTAGACAAGTTTGGTAAGTGGCATGATCTTGATCTTTGTCACCTTGACAATGTATGAAATTTGGCTTCTTTATTGGCCATCTCTTGATTGAAGTTGAAATGTCTACAATATAGCATAGGTGTTGCAGAATTATACAGGTTGTTTCAAAGAGCACTAACCCATACTTTGACCAAATAGTAAAATTTTACTGTCCAAAAGTTTAGTGCTTTGTCTTTTGTTCCATATTAAATATATACCACGCTTCATGGAAACTACCTTGTAGAACAGGCAATACCTTAGCTTTTGATGTTCATCATACTTTCAAGTTTCAACTACAAATTGACAGTTTCTTAAGAGATTTAGGGTTTCTTTTGAGTGGTAGTTTGGTGGTGGTGGAACGATGTGTTGAAGATGATTTTGATTTAGGAATTTAGGGTTGCAGGAATTTTAATTTGGAGGGAGGAGCTAATAAGAACAAGAGAGCTGGATGCATTTTTTTTTAAACTGATTTGAAAGAAGAGTTTTTCGTCTTTTAAGTTTGTGTCAATTAAGTAATACACACATGCAAGTCATATGCTTTATATTTCCATCTAACTTAACAGTAAAATTAATAGTCAAAATGTCAAGTGTAACAAAAGTCATAATTTATGGTGAAAATTGTGCATTTAAATAGTTTAAGACACAGAATATAATTTAAGGCATACTTTAGAGTGGTCGAGTATATTTTGAACATAATAAAAAAAGAAAAGAAACAAAAGGAAGAAGCCCAAAAAGTTGATTGGGCCAGAAAGAAAGAAAGAAAAAGAAGATAAGGCCCAGAGAAACCAAAGTGGGTGTGTATAGAGAAGCAGAGGAAGCAATAAATAAAAACCCTAGCAGCGCAGCTCTAGATAGATACAAAGAGAGGCCGCTGCTGGATTGGAATCGTTGAGAGAGAGAGAGAGAGAGAGCAAAATGGTGTCAGGGTCGGGGATATGCTCAAAAAGAGTGGTTGTGGACGGAAGGAACCACATGCTGGGTCGACTCGCATCGATCGTAGCAAAAGAGGTGTTAAACGGTCAGAAAGTGGTGGTGGTTAGATGTGAAGAGATATGTATGTCAGGAGGACTGGTGCGGCAGAAGATGAAGTACATGAGATTCCTCCGAAAGCGCATGAACACGAAGCCATCTCACGGTCCCATCCACTTCCGGGCACCGGCGAAGATACTGTGGCGCACAGTCCGCGGCATGATCCCTCATAAGACCAAGCGCGGTGCCGCTGCTCTCGCTCGCCTTAAGGCTTACGAGGGCATTCCTCCTCCTTATGACAAGACCAAGAAGATGGTTATTCCAGACGCTTTAAAGTCAGTCTATCTGTTTGTCAAAATTCACTCTTCGCTCTCTTATTTTGAAATTGATTTTTAACGTTGTTGTTGTTGTTGTTTAGGGTGTTGAGGCTTCAGAAGGGACACAAGTACTGCTTGTTGGGTCGCCTTTCTTCCGAGGTTGGATGGAACCACTACGACACTATCAGGGTAATTAAATATAGTATTCTCACTTTTTATATTTTGGAAACTTCACTTTCATATTTGCAAATTTCTTTTCTATTCCATGAATAATATGCATTAAATGATTGTAATTGTTGATGACGATGAACACTGTGTTGATGAGGAAATAATTTTGCAAGATGATGAATATACTTAGATGGAGGTGATTAGCCAAGATGATGAAATGGAATTAGTATTTTGGCTCATATATCATGTGTTATCACCTTTGAGTTTAATCAATCTGAATGTGTGTATTATTAATAATTTTATTAGGTTTTTGTGTTTCTTACGATATATGATTCGATACACTCTCCTCTCCTATGGTATTTATAATTAGGCTTGGATGAATGTCATCATACACTCTCCTCTCCTATGATATAAGGGTTGTTGAATATTCGCTGAAAATGAACCTGGAAGATAGTGTGTTATTTGGGCTGTGGTCAAGATAGTTGTTTCACTATACACTTGATAGCAAGTTAGATTTTGGATTAACAGGCTATAAGATATCAAAAGTCCTTGTCCATGAGTTAGTTTATCAACATGCTTATGCTGGCTTTTTATTGTTAACATTAACCAAATCTAAAAGTAAAAGTCATACTTTGCGAGCAGAACTTGTATTCAAAGATTTCTAACCATTCTCTTGCGACAGGAGCTGGAGGAGAAGAGAAAAGAGAGAGCTCAGGTAACATATGAGAGGAAGAAGCAGCTGGCCAAACTTAGAGTGAAGGCTGAGAAGGCTGCAGAGGAGAAACTTGGTCCTCAATCTGACATCCTTGCTATGGTTAAGTACTGAGGTTACCTAGATTAGGCAGTTGCTTACAATTTTGTTCGAGGATTTTGTCGTAATGAGTTTTGTTGTTTTTTTGAGATGGCTGCAGAGGAGAAAATTGGTCCTCAATCTGACATTCCTGCTGTGGTTAAGTACTGAGGTTACATAGATTAGGCAGCTGCTTACATTTTGTTTTGAGGATTTTGTCGTAATGCATTTTTTTGTTTGTTTGAGATGGTGCACTATGTTTTGATAAATTATGAATGAATATTGGTTTCTCTTGATTTGGCTATAGTATGTTTCTTTTATTGTCTCAATATACTATAATATTGGTGAATTTATTCGTCGCATTCTTGTCTTCCCACGTCCTATACAATGGGTGTCTTCAATGTTTATAAGGTTCTATTTGGGCTCCATAGTTTCTCACTTGTGGTGTTATGCTGTTGACCTGAGTAACGGGCACAGCTTGTGATGTTTGCTTGCCACTGCTATTGCCATCTATCAAATGAACTTTGAAATTCAAGGTGTTATATCTGATACCCCATTGCTTCCAAGTTTACTTATGGTCTTCATTGTTGAAGTAAAGAGAGGGAGAGGAGAGGAGAGGAGGTAAAGGTGGCTGTAGTGTGTAATAATTTTTAGTACGTTCCATCTTTTATGTGGATTTTGTCTTTGAGTTTTTAATGAACGTTCCGTACAATACTAACTGCCATCTTGTAAATATATTTCAAGGCCACCATGTCTTCTTCTCACCTTCCATTAAACTTAGTGAAAGATTTTGTTTGATATACCAAGGTTTTTTCCTCTTTCCTTCTTCGTACGTACCACTTAATCGGATCCGACCCCTTGTAACCAGGAAACGAGTCACTTGCTGATGACTTGACCTGTGTAAGCGGAAATTATCTAAATTGGAATATATATATATATTGTGTAACTCTGTACCTTTTTTAAACTGTTGATTCCAGTGAAGAGATGCCTCAAAATTCACATCTTGTCTCTCCTAATTTTTCTCTCCCCTTGGGTCTCCTTGGGTCTCCTCCATGCATCCAAAACTCTCACCTCTTTTCTCTGTTTCCAAAGTTTGTCTCTCTTCATATTCGTGTAAACTGTAAACTCCAATTGCTTCTCTAGTTTAGTGACAACACAAGACTAGAGATCAGTGAGGTTTGAGCGAGAACATGCAGAGATCTCACACTTCCCATTTTCTAAACAACAATTTTCATCGCAACTCAAAAAAACTTTTAAACAAAGCACTAAGTATCGCTGTGAACAAGGTGCCAGGAAATCTGGGCATTCCTCTAGCCACACTTGTAGAGTTTACAGTAGCAATGGGTCAATGTCGAAGCCGGTCCATTACATTTCTATGAACAAACTCATACCTTCCATTATATATATAGAACATCCAATAGTTACCACTTGCTTACTTATATACTACATACAATCATACAAGCACGGTTCACATAAAATACATACATACTCTTCTGTATATATTTATTAAATCATTTTAATCTTGCCAATTCTATTCTTGTCATGGGTAGCGGTAATATGATCTAATAAAATGCTAATTAGCGGGGCACCACATTTGTGACTTGAAGATTCATTTATTTCATGCAATGCGATTAAAAATCAAATAGTCAAAATTACAGTTTTACCCCTGAAATGTGAAATGACAATTGTGATGAGGTGAGGTCAAATGTAAGTTGCAAAATGGAGTATCTACAGTACTTAATTAGCAACACATTTTAACCTTTCAGCGGCTTTGTCACTGCCGTCTGAGAGGGTCGTGAAGAATTTTGCAATATCCTTGGTTTTAACTCCAAGCCTAAAGCTTTCAGGCTTGGCGGCCCTCTACTCTGAGTCTGATACAATGGCAACTCTCTCGCTTTTGCTTTGTTCTCTTGGTTGTCTCTCTCTGTTACATTGTATTATACCCATGTCAATAAATGGTAGGAGGGAGGTGAAAAAAGTGCTTATAGGAGCAGGGTGCAACAAAATTGTGAACAACTTTTCATGGGCACTTATGATTTGCTCACCTTTGGTGCCCAAAACTCCGTCACTATAATCTCTCCCAAAGTTCCTCTCTTCTAACTCATGTCCTTCTAAATTTCATAATTAAATAGCCATCTTCTAACATATCATCAAACGCCCCCTCCCCCCAACTAGTAAAGCTAGTTGTTTACTAGTGCTTATGTTGTATGATAAGTAGTTCCTTTTGCTTGTAGAAAGTTAGTTGATAGATTGCTAGTGATAAGTGCAACAGCCTATTAATTAGTTAGATATGTTTGGAAAAAAATGTTTGTTGAAGGAAAAAAATGTTTGGACACTAACTGCTAAATTTCAGGCAACCTTCTTTCAGGTAACAAAAGCAAAACATAAACCCTTTTGTTTTTGTGTGTGTGTGTGTATATATATATAGTAAACTGAAACAGGGTTTTAAGTTGCATACACAAAGAGCCTTCTAGCAAAAATTGGTAAGCTTTCAAAACATGAAAAAAGTTGCCACTTCCCAATAGCTGACACTATTTGAACTTTCAAACCAACAGGGAAAATGATTCTTTTAGCACTCAATGCCATATACTGAATTGAATCTAAGCCAATCCTAAACTAGTAGTAAGTAGTAACTAATGTTGCACTGTTAATTAGAATGATCATAATCATGCAAAATGCAGGTTAAAATCATAGCAGATAAAATAAAATAAATAAATAAAAATGTTGACTATGAACCTTGGTTTCAGATAAGATGTTCATACAACAACAAAAAAGCCTTAATCCCAAAATTTTTGGGGTCAACTATGCATCCTCAACAGATTAATTAGGGTCGGCCAAATGTATCTTTTTCCTCCATTCTATTCTATCTAAAATCATACATTATGTTGTAGCTATTATTTCCATTAATTTCCTTGTTAAAGACCCTATATTCCAAGTACCTATACAAATCTTATTCAACAGTAACATCCAGCAAAAAATAAAAAATAAAAATTTGCTCAGAGTACAAATAGTGATTTAGTGTTATTTCACATCCCTTTATCCCACTGATTTTTTTCTTTTTTCTTTTTCTATTGGTAAGCTACACACAACCAATGGTTTTGAATCTACTCACCCTCCACCTTGTTGTCCAAGCAAAGGTGTCATTGAGTTAGAGCTAATTGCCCTTTGAACTATTTAGAGTAAAAGCAAAAAATTCTTACTTTCCTCGTGTCAGTACCATAAAAACTGCAATGCTACCAACCACCAATTCTACATTACAAACTATCATCACCTCTAAATATGTTAAGTAATTACCTCACAACATAAACAGAATCTCTACCACGTCCAAGGTGATCCTCATCTCCACTACTGCTACTGTCACTTCCAATTGTTGTTTAGCATGAAGGATAAAAGGTATAACTTGTTGGCAATCTAATGCAATCTCCTCTGTATGTATATAAGCAATGAATAAGGTCATCTAAGCAAAGCTGAAAGTGTTAGTGTGTACATTATAAGGAAATAGTTTTAGCGACAAAAGTATTAAGATTCAAACAGCTTCAAAAGAAACAGAACAAAGGCAATATAGCTGAAAAATGCAAGCTTCTGCATGTATCTTAAACCACTCATGACAATTATCTAGCTCATCAAGAATTGACGTAAAAACAGACCATTGAATCATAAAGCAACAAAAAATAAAATAAAAATAACCATAGTACTTTGACCCTGGTAGGTGCAACCCTAGATCCACAATTCAAGGGTTGTAGGACAAGATAATCCTACAACAGATCGCAATTTTAACAACCACAAACCATGCAGCCATGTGATATCTACGACAATAGAAGATCAAAAGCAAGAATAATTCTTCTCAATAACTCCTCTATTTTAGATTTCAGACTCTTCTTTCAGTCAATTCCACAAAGGATAAACATTAAACTTGCACAGTGCACTGTTATTTAATACTATCTCATTTCTCATATTCATGCACAATACAAAACAACATTGCTAATCTCGTTTCTCATATTCATGCACAATACAAAACAACATGAAAGCTAGCAACAGAGTTTAACTCTCAATCTTGGTTTCTGATAAAAATTCTAGATAACAGCTCCACTTGGTAAGTCAATTTTGCTTCTCATTTCTTTTACTCCACTAGAATTATTTCAAGTGGGAAGAGCAGGAAATGCTTTGATCCTAATGCTACTTCTTACCTCAAAATCACAAACAGCAGCTAACACTTCCATTACAGCTGCAATCACCTCCTCTAGAACTCATGTCACACCACTGCCTCAGCCTCTACAACCACCAAAAGAACCAGCTATGAGCTATGAAACCAGGTAATTTCTGACAGAGTATCATCATGCCCATGCATGCATTGTTTTAATCTAGAAAATCAATTTTTCTAATAGAACACAAGGCATAATTTTAATTACACCCCTCTGTAGAAATCGGATCAACTCAAAACTGGCATAAAAAGCCATTGTTAGAAAACAAGGATATAAGCACAATAATCTCATAAAACTGTAAAATATGTTCATTCAAATATTTAGTATAAAAAAAGGTATAGTTTATGTACCGCTTTAAAAAAAAATAATTTAAAAGCAGCCAGCAGTATAATTTAAGCTACAGTGGTGTTAAGAAGGGATCATTCCACTATCATATCCATATTAGGTTCGATAGGATCTCACATGCCAAGTATCAATAGAAATTGACTAAAATTCCTAGAGAAAAAAAATAAAGATTAAAATAATAATTCCCATTTGAAAACCCTTAAATGTACAGTTGTCGAGTTACATCATTAACATGACCAACATCAAAAGCCAATAACAATGTAACTGTTGAACAATGATGACTTATATCATCTTAAAAAAGAAAAGAAAATATAGCATCTAATTCCATCTATTCGCTTAACAGCCAGAACACCAGAAACTTTTTCATCCAATCTAATTCTAGAAACAAAAATCTAATTCTAGGAGCAACAAATTCCAAGTCACACCACATCTACCGCTGAATATTAAGCATCGCCTTAGCCTCAGTCTGCTCCTCCAACAAACCATCACTCACATACTTACTCAACAGTTCAATCTTCTTTTTCTCCAACACCATCCTCTCTATTTCCTTGTCATCCGGCAATGGCACATGAACCACAAACTCCCTCCTCCCCTCCCTTTCCATCTCCTCCTTCTCCAACTTCTCCCTTTTCCTCTTCTCCTCCTCCTCCACTTCCTCCTCCATCCCCTCAAACAACACCTCCTTCACCACACTCACCACCTCCCCACTCTTTACTGCCTTCTTCGCCTCCCTCCTCACCTCCTCCACTCTCCTCCACTCCTCCAGTGCCTCTGCCCTCATCTTCTCCTCAGCGGGCCCCTCCACCCTCTCCAGCACCCCATCCTCATCATCCCTATACCCATAATAACTCGCATCAATCCTCTTATATATATCATATCGAGTCCTCCTTTTTCGTAATTCTGGAGGCTTCTCAAACAGCTCTCTCACTCCTGGCAACTTCTTTGCAGCACCAAAGTATCGGTATCCTGGCCCACGCCCACTAGGGTTAGGAACATCCACTATGTTTCCTTCTAGGTCCGTCATTTTAGGGGCATGTTTGGCATAATTGGGCCCACCAAGCTCAACAATGCGCCGTTCCCAATGGGATTTTTCCCGGATGAGCTTATTGATCTCGTCATTGAGGTCACGGAGGCGGTGCTCTCCAAGCCCTTCATTTTGGATTTCAGCAACTTTGCGGCCAATCTCGCGCATGATTTGCTGGCGCCACTTATCGGCCTCAGCAAGGTCACGACATTCAGAGGCAAGGAAGGGACGTCGCTCTTTTGGTTTCTTTTTCTCTTCAGCTTTGAGTGCAATGAATCTGTTTAGCATTGACTGTGCTTTCTCCTCATTGCGAGCCATCTTATGGTTTTGTTTCTAGGAATGTAACGTTACAAAAATCTGAAAAATAGAGTCAAATTGTGAATCCCATAAGCCTTAAAACTCAAACCAAGCATCTACACCATGTACATTACAGTAGCTTGACACCACGCCATTCTTTTTTCTTCTTTTTTTTAATAGGTAACGAAAGTTTTAATAGAAATTTCAAGGAGAGAAAATATTGAAAAAAAAAAAACAATATTGATGGAATTTTTGGGATGAAAAACTGCCCATTCCTCAAGTAAAATTTGAGGAAAATCCAGCATTTTTCTAAAATCCTATAAATAGAAAAGAACATATGGGCATCCCTTTCACTTATGAACTAGCAAGGAAACAACAAAAAGGATAATTTTTATTGCCATTTAGTTGGCACAATAACAAACAAAGCCTTAATCCCAAAATTTTTGAGTTGGCCATGGATCGTCAACAAATTAGTTAGGTTCATCCATATATATTCTTTTCTGCCAATTTACTCTATCTAGAGTCAAACTTTTTGTTACTCCCTTAATACATGTCCTTTTTTTATTGCTTCTATGTGACTTTTGGTCTTCCTCTACTTTTTTTCATTCCCTTAACTTGGATCAACTAATCTATACAACTATGAATTACTAACCTTTACACTTAGAAACCACATCCATAGTTAAATAATCTAGTCAATCCAACTTTAGGCATGTTGGGCATCTAAATATCCTCAAGGGAAGTTAGAATCAATTACCAGAAGAATGTTGAAACCCAGAAACCATTATGGCTAAAGAAGGTATTTTGAGCAGAATCAAAACCAACACTGAACTATTTTTCTTAAAAAAGTTACAAAAAAATTGTGTCAATTAAATTTTTATTTTTTTTCAAAATAAATAATATTTTGAAACATTAAACAAGTTAAAACTTGTACTTGCTTCAAAAAACAAAAAAAAAACACACGTTTATTCCAAACTCATCATCTACATGATTACTCTCAACTTTGTTTGATGATCTAAATTCATTCGGCATTAACAAAATTCATACAGCAGCAACAAACGTATATAAATAAAATTTCACTAAAATCATCATCCCAATGTACAAAATAATTTAATTCAGGATTAAACATTTTTTTATCATCATCCCAATTCCAAACAAACCCCTAAAAAATATATACATTTAAATCAAACCAAACAATTGCAAACCCTCAAAACACTGACTATTTTAAATAAATAAACCCTTCTATTCCTTTATCAAAAAACCAAACAGAAATTTTAAAAATAATTGAGAGTCAAGATTAGGGTTTGTTTCTCTACGACAGACAGTCAGACAGACAGACAGAGAGAGAGAAGTGACTCACAGTCGACAGCGAGATGATGTCGTCTCCGGTGTCGGCAAGACCACAGTCGCCGGTGCCTTTCTCTTGTCCACAGTGAATGATATTATTTACAATTTTACCATACGGGCTGTCGTATTTCAACATTAACTTTCAAAAAGTGTCGTAAGGTTAGCATTGAAATCATATGTTGATTTGTTTTTTGTTTTTTTTTGGGTTGAAAAAATGTGTAAATCACAAATTAAAATGAGTGAAAATTTATGACAGTAAAAAAAAAAAAATCTCATTGCAAACTTGAAGCACGTGTTTCATGGGTGTGATGAGGCTAGTATTTGTTTAAAGTAATGCTAGGAATAGATTACGAGTTATTTAGAAAATTGGGAGATCAGGTAAGTAACATTACTTTAAACTTCTTAGTTATGGCATATGTTCTCAATTACAATCAAAATTCAATAACTATTAATTTTTTAATAAATAGGCCAAAATTTAAGACATAATTTGTAAATTTGCAGTCAGTGGATTTAGCAATCATAATAGATTCTCCAAAAAAAATAAAAACAAGAAAAAAATCCATAAATAAAACCATAGTACATGATAAAAAAAAATGCATTGAAGTAAACTTTTATACCTTTTTAATGAAATAGAGCAAGGTTGGACTTTGGACACAAATTTTTTGTAGTCACGATCCAAAAGGTTTTGTTTGAAGTGGGAAGTTTGTGAGATACTAAAGATGTGGTTGCTGGGATACGTGGGATTGATAGGAGGTGTGGGAAGATGACTTTTTTTATTTATTTATTTTTGATGGAAGGAAATTGTGACTTGTGAGACATGGGGTGGCCCGGAGGTATTTTGCTTGTTAGAATGAAGTTTCTATCTGTCTAGGACATAATAGGAAGTTTTAGAGAGATTTATCTGATAGTTTTTTTTTTGAATTAGAATTTTAACCTCAATTTTTATTTTTAAGGAATAAGGACTATTTAATTAGATTAAAAGTATTTTTGACAATTTATGAAGTGATACTCTGTGAATCTTCTTAATATATATATAGATAAAGAATTAAATTATAGATATCGTTTTTAGAAATATCAAGTTTGGCCAACCATACCAAACTTTTTGGCTTTTATGTTGTGTGTGATTGTAATTTGTCATTGTGTACTCCACTGTACTCCAATTTCAGTTATTATATTCCAAGTTTCTCATAATAAAAAAATAAAATAAAAGCAAGTGATTAAGAACTAACGAATCCATATAAATTTAAAAAAATGATAATAAAAGGAATAATTCAAAAAAGATTAAAATAAATAAAGCAGTACATAAGTTCCTATAAACAAAAAAAGAAAGAGAAAAAAAGAGCAGTACATAAGTGTTACGTTGATGGCTTGATGCTATTCATATTGTCTCCTTAGAGCATTCACAACAAAGGTTGTAAATGCTATAAATACTATTTTTTAACATCTGAAACCACAAAGTACTACTTCATTAAACATACTATATCTTAAAATTTTTGCAATCTTGCTGCGTGCGCTCTAAAAAATGAGAGAGCATTGTAGCTAAAATCTTATAAAAAATAATTTTTTATTGCTCTCTCATCTCTCTCATCTCTCTCCCTGTACTCTTCTTTCTTTTTCTCTCACCGGTGTCTTCTTCTCTCATATCTTCTTTCCTTTTCTCGCACTGGTCTCACTTCTTTTCTCTTTTCTTCATTCACCAGCATCCACAACTGAAAAACACGGTGGTAGTGGTTCGGTGAAACCGTGAAGAAGATGAGGTTGAGTTTGTGGTTTGTGGGTCTCTACTGTTGATCGGGGTGGCTGGGTTGCGGTGGTTTGGCGAGCATGGCTGGGTTTCAACAGGTGTGGTTGGGTTTTGTGATTTGATTTTGGGTGTGAAATTTAAAAAATATGCTCTTTCTAATTTTGGGTCTGTGATTTCTAACATGAATTTGTGATTTGTGGTGGTACTGGGTTTGTTTGGTGGTTTTGATGTTGGTTTGTTGAGTTTTTGATTTGGTTTTGGGTGGTCGGAATCCCGATTTGTAGAGGTTGTGGGTGCTGCTGGTGATGGTGGCTATGGTTGTTTTGTGGTGGGGTTTGTGTGGTGGGTTTGTGGGTGATGGGTTTGTGGTGGTTGTTTATAGTTTTTGAGTTTTGGGCATGGAAGCTATTGGTAGTGTGGTGGTTGTTGGTTGCTTGGTGAGGTGGCTATTGGCTGTTAGGTGTGGTGGCTGTTGGGTTGAGAGAGAGAGAGAGAGAGAGAGAGAGAATAAAGAAATAATATTTAAATGACGTGGTAAAAAAATAGAAGTTTTGATGATGGGTATATTGTAAAGTGAAATGTTAGAGCATTCATAGCAAGTATTGTAAATGTGTTAAATGCTATAATATAACACATTTGACACATTAAACACCAAAAATCAGTTCTTATCAGGTATCTCAAATCCCAAAAATTATAACACACCGTTATAGTATCGTCTCATCTTTAAGACGGTACGGACTGGTGTGCCAAAACTTTTTTTTCTTATTTTATTTCCTTCTCTCTTCTCCCAACGCATTCTCTCTCCGTCTGCAATAGCTCTTTCTCCTCTCTGGTCTCCATCTCTCTTGCTGCTCCCTATTTCTTTCTCACTTTCATTTTTTTTTTCTCTCACTCTCTTCCTCTCTCGTCCTCACTCTACTCGGCAGAAGAATCAGTACATGCTCGCTTGGAGTTGCTGCCCGCCTACCTCGCCTAGAGCCGCCGCCCGCTAATCTCGCTATAGTCGTCCTCCACAGCTCCCTCTAGCCTAAAGCCACCTCAAGGCATAATCGTCTTCTCTCTCGCCTAAAGCCACCTCAAGCCGCTAAAACCGATCTTGCTTGAAGCTGCCTGAAGCCGATCTCGTCGTCGACGTCTCCCACCTGAAGCCAATCTCACCGATCTCGCCACCTGACCTGTGGGTTTGTTTGATTTGGGATAGGTTTTGAGGTTTGTAAATGTGGTGGCTTGTGGGTTAGTTGTGGCAACGGTACTGTGGTTGTGGTGGCAATTTGGTGGTTGTAAGGGTGATTATTGGGTGGTTGTGGTGTTTGTGCTGTTGGGTTGTTGTGAATTTTTTTTCTGGTTTTTATTTTATATATATATTTTTTATTTTTAATAAGGTGGTGTTGGTGGATGCGGGTTTGTGCCAGTGGTGGTTGTCGGTGTTGTTGCGATAGTGGTGTTGGTTGTGCCATTGTTGCTGGTGTTGTTGCTATTGATGATGGGAGGAGATAATATATTATTTTAATTTGTTGTAAATATTATGTTAATGTATAGAATGAAGAATAAAACATCTAATAAAATGAGATATTGTAAAATGATATGGTAAAATGATAAAGTAGGTGTTTGGTGTGTCAAAATGACATTTTTTTTGAAATATCTGATGAGAATGCTCTTAAAAGAGATAAAGTAAGCTTTTGAGATGTTAAATGCTAAAAATCTTAAGACTCTTGCTGAGAATGCTCTACTATGGAATACAAAATGACAAATTTAGAAAGCTATCCCTAAAATTAAGGAGTAATTCTTAGGTATTCCCGGAGTACGGAGAATGACACTCCCTCCTCTCAATTGGTACCTCCTCCTCATGTGCAAAGTGCTTGAGTCATCGGGAGTATAATGGAGAAAGGATTTGACTGTAGAGTTAGCTCCATAGGTGGTGGTTTTTTTTTTTTTTTTTTTTTTAGATGGGTTTTGGACGTTTTGTTGGTTGTAGTTTTGGTGCTTTAAAGCCATTTTGATGGGTGATGTGTTAAAATAAGAGATATGATGTAGGATGTATTATAAAGTTATGTGATAAAGTAACTTAATAGTGTAATATAGAAGAAATTTGGATTTGGTTGGAGGGAAACTAGTTCAATCATAGCTGCTAGGAAACTAACAGAATTTGCAATAATTTTTAGACATGATGAAATGAAACAAATAAAGAAAATTATGATATCATACTTGTATATATATCATAATTCGGAACAAAGAGTACGTTTGTATGAATAAATTGAAAAATGGCGATACTTGAGACTGATTTGGATTTGATTAGAGAAAGAATGGAGATAGATATATCGGTTTGGTTTGTTAACTAGGAAACTAACAAAATTGCAAAAATTTGTAGTATTGATTATTACGGCAGAAGAACTAACCTAGAAAATATAAAAGTGAAAATTGCATTTATTTTTTTTTAAAAAGAAAATATAAAAGTAAAAGGAGAATTGCATTAATTTTTAAACAAAAAAACGTCGACAGCAGGGTTCGAACCTGCGCGGGCGAAGCCCAACAGATTTCAAGTCTGTCTCCTTAACCACTCGGACATATCGACTGCTTGCTAAAGCAATTGCTCTATCATTTTAAAAACACAAACGAATTCATAGTCTCTAATTTCCTACTACATATTTACAGTTTTTCAATAGAATAGAAAATGAGATTGATGATCCAACTTTTATTTTAAAATATAACATATTAAAAAATATAAATTATACAATAAAGTAAAAGTAATAAATATATATATATATATATATATATATATATATAGAGAGAGAGAGAGAGAGAGAGAGAGAGAGATAAAATATACTAAAAAATTATAGAAGCTTGTTACAGTACCATCATATATTTAGGATGATACTTTAGTACAATTGTAAAATTTCTTACAATTGGAAGATCAGGTAATGGGCTTTTTGATGCTAAAATATACCAACATATAGTATTTAAGAAATTGGATAGTGATGCTTTTAAGTCATGAAGATTTTGAAGAATTGTTGCTTTTCAAATTTTAATATAAAAGAATATTTTGAATAACGACTTTTAAAAAAGCATATGAACTAAGCACACTTTCTAATAATTGTGCGGGTAGATAATCATAAAATGCATGTGCATACACAATGGAATGGAGAAACTAAAAACAAAATTCCATGAGACTTAGACTTTTTAAGAGAATCATAGTGAGAACTTTCAATTATTATTATTATTGTAAGAACATGAATTTAGGCGACCCAAGCCCACCAAGAATAGTGAAGTTAGAGTTCTTAAATCCGACCCAAAACAATCAAGATTTGTATAGAGGGTGGGACGCACAAGTGTTGGCTTCGCCTAAGGACAAAACTAGGGAAAGAAAGACTAAATGCTCAATGATTTAATATATGAAGGGTTCTTTACACCATTGCCCAAGGACAATTGTTCTTAAGGGTATATAGATACTATTCACTCTTTCTCTTAGCTCCAATTCTCTATGTGATTTCTTCTTAATTATTGCTGGTCCCCCCTATCTGAGAGTCTTTTTTTTTTTAATATTTCATGGCCTCTTGCATCCCAACCCTCCATCTGTAATATTCCTGAATCTCCTTAAGATACTTGCCCCTTTAGACTTTTGGTGAAGATGGTGGAAGGAGTTGCTGAGCTGTGGATCTATTGTTTTAGTTACTTCCTCATTAATACAGTTAATAAAGCTGTTACCCACCCTTTAATGCGAAGGATCAGGTGAGGCCTTTAGAAGAAACTTCCTACAGAAAACCCATTCAACCCATGAGACACCCTGATCCATCCCTTATATCTCCTAAGGATGCCCCATCATTTCCCATTCCATCTTCGAAACACGTCACTCCTCGGACCATAGACACTCCTTCCAGATGAACTATACTTCTCATCTTCAATCTTCAGGTCCCCACAATTATTATTATTATTATTATTATATAAAATCGAAACATTTGAAATTCTCACAATTTTTCATGTTTGCACAATATTTAAAAAATAAAAAATAAAATTAAAAGCACTATTCACTCAAAAAAACCGAATACTTATCTGTAAAAGAAAAAAGAAAAAAAACAAAACCTAGCTTAACCCGACTCCTCTCTTTCAAACCTCACGCATTCAAATTTCAGATGCTCTCTATACCCTTCCGATTCTGCTTTTCCTTCTCCTTTGACAAGTTCAGCCATTCTCTCTTTCTTTCTTAAAACCAAAAACCTTTCGGTTCTTTTTCCGTCAATGGCAGAGAGAGAAAGAGATCTGAGGGATGCCACCATGTCAAACCATCACCCCACCTGCAGCCTAGCCATCACCCCATATACCACTGGAGCCGCTATAGTGCAGGTATTTTTAGACAAGAAAAACTGGTGTTAAATATGATTCAAGTTTTGTTATTTTGGGTTAAGTGTCTTTGATTTAGGTATATGGGTTATTGGGTTGATGGTCTTTAATTTAGGCATTTGGGTTATTGGTTTTAATTACAAACAAAAAGAAGGCGAGAATGAGTTTTTTCAGTATTGGTTTCTTTTGAATTGTATGTACTAGTTGATTTTTCTGATTGAATTTGTTGAATTTTGGTCTGTATATGTGATTCAAATTTGAGAAAATTTTTAGTTGAAATTTCAAATATAGTAGGTTTTGATAGATTAATGGTTGATTAGAGTTTAAATTTCGTGTTTTTGATGACCAAGTTTATGGATACCCAGATTTGTTTTTATTTTTTTATGGATGATCAAGTTTGTGATTTTTTAGGGATATTTCTAAGTTTTGCATGTTGGATTATATTCTCAAAATTTTAATTAAGCTTCTATTTAGGCGTTGAGGAAGAAAAACCACCGTGCTTCACTGCATTCAAAACTGAATCAATATATTACAGAAAACTTATAGATACAAAGGCATCATGTCTGCGTCCGAGTCAGTTGGAAACAACAGTTAGAAAAAGCTTATAAAAATAGATATCAGTTCAGACACTGTGTGTCCATAGTGCTTTGTGGGCAAAAAAATTCTTGACAAAGCTATAGCTGCATCTAAGGATCACTATGACTTTGAGGTTTGCTCTCTCTCTCTCTCTCTCTCTCTCTCTCTCTCTCTCTCTCTCTCTCTCTCTCTGTGTTTGCGCATGTGTGTGCATGCATATTTGTGTTCCCACTCTTATCTTTTATCAACTACATTTGCAGATTAGATGGCATCTATTTCAACTTAATCCATCTGCCCCAAAAGAAGGCATCAATAAGAAAGAGTATTATAGGAACAAGTTTGGATCTCAAACTGAGAGGATAGAAGCTCGGATGTCAGAGGTTTTCCAAAAATTCTCTGAATCACTTATATACATATCATTGATTTGTTTGCATTAAGTTTGTTTTGGCTGGTCATTGTATGCAATAAATAATTATGACTGCTTTGCAAATTTTCAGGTTTTTAGGGGCCATGGATTGGAATATAACCTTTCAGGACTCACGTAAGCATAAAAACTGTTTTAAATATATGGATAACTTTATATAGGTGAGGAAGCTATGAAGCGACCTTAATCTATTGGAGATTCCACTAACATTGTCTTAAATGCACATAGGGGAAATACTCTAGACAGCCACAGACTTATGCATTTCGCTGGGCAACAGGGTCTGGATAAGCAACATAATCTTATGGAGGTGCTCTCTCTTGGCTACTTCACTTAGGAAAAATTTATTGGTGACAAGTTAGTTGGGCTGTAACGTTTGATCTTTATATTTTCTAAATGTTTAGGCTGTTTGCATACATTTTATTTTTCTTATAGATTGATGTTTTGTTTAACATGAATACCATGTAGAATGCACCTCTCCTCCTCCAAAAAATAAAAATAAATTCTTTCAAAGATCATGAGTTATTAGAGACTAAACAATTGGACAGATCTTCATTTTGACTTTAGCTCCACATGTTCAACTCACTTATCAAAATAAAATTGTAGGAAATTTATTGCTTTCTAGAACCAAAATTTCTGCAATTATTGACCATTCTACTTTAGTTTGACACGGCACTGGTAGTCAACTAAAACTGCTGGTCCCTAGCAGTTTGTGCAAAGAGTCACTTCTTTGCATAAAATATAGATTAAAGCCTCTAAGATTGTGGAAGAATCTATTGCAGAGAGATAATTAGAGTCAAAGCAATTATGTTGCTGCTGCAATTCTTATAATTCTTTTGAATAAAAGTATGAAATTGAAACTTTGAAAGTTTTTTGACTGTTTGTTGTTGGTGTTTCTAACTACCGGAAAATTTCATTTATTGTTGTTTTGGTTATCATCAGTTGTCTCATGAAAGAAAAACTTTAATCAATTTGAATATTTTTAGTGGAAACTGAGCTATGGGTTTGAATTTTTTTATGATTCATATGTTAGAAATTGAGATTGGTATTGATGGTGAGATAGGTTTATATAGTGGAAAGGAGATTAATTGAATCATAATGGTCTCTAAGGATATCAATTTGAAAGTTTAAGGGATATTGATAAGTAGGTTTGATTTTTTAATGATTAGAGTTTTGAACATAATGGTTTCTTCTATTAATGTTTCTTGAATGTTGGCTGAAAATTGGATTCCTATGGCTACATTGCTGAATAAATATACTGCTTGAAATTCATACAGATTGCCAGATTGATTGCTGCTCATTCTCTCTCAATTGCGCGCTATAGTCCGCCCCCTCAATCTTTGCCTTTTATCAACACCACCACTAAGGTTTGCTACTTTCCTCTAACTATTTTTTTAATTTTTCTAGCCTACTTATGTATAAAATTTATGATAGTTGGCCATCACGAAACCTTCTTGAAGGTTATCCAAAAAGAGTTTCACTATTGGGTCAATGAATCTTTGTCAAAACTACTGAAAAAAGATGGAACTTTTCAATCAAATATTATTGGCCTTCTCTTTAAATATTGTTGCAGCAAAGGACTGAGCACACATGCTGCTGATACAGTCAGCTTCCAAGGAATGATTTATAATTTATTGGTGAATCTGTCAAATATTTGCGAAATTTTCACAATCACTAAATCAGTTTTGCTTCCGACCATTATGTATAACATTTTATCCTTCAAAATAGTCAGCATTCATCATTAAGTTTACTTCCAATCAACAAAAAAGTTCGTTTATACCTTATTATGAGACATCCATAGGAAACATGGATCAGTAGAACTCCTGTTTATTGCTATGAACAATATTTTTTTTCAGTAGAACATCTTTGTCCAAGTTTTACTTAAGTGTACAATTTGAAAAATATTACTTTTGTTAGGCGTCCGAAGAAGTCGTCCTTCCTGTGCAAAAAGAAAATCTGAATGGAATAGAATTTGTTTTCCAAATACAACTCAATGACTATAATCTTAAGTATGGATGGGAATTCTACACTGTCAAGAAAGTTTTTAAATATTTTGAAAATACTGACAAAGCAATTTAGCTTGATAAAATGTCAGAAGTATGTATTTTTTAATATAGCAAAATTACAAATTAGATATTTAATTTGTTTATGTTGTAATTCATTTATCAACTTGTTTTATTGTCAAGCTTACATCAATGATACTTCAAATGAATGTAGTAGCAACTTATCAATTGAACAAGGTGGTGAGCACTGGCAGAGCCAGCATGGGGCGAGGGGGGGCAATTGGCCCCCTTGACTTTGTAAAAAAATTCCCCAAACTACTAGTTTTGTAGGGGCATTTCACTGTTTATTTAAGACGCTTGACACTTTGACCCACCCTTTTGATATGAAAAAGAGAAAAAACTGGTCCACATCACCCTTAAAGAAGCAGACCTGAAAGTAAGGAAAAAAGTTTTCCTAAAAAGCTAGAGTAAAAAAATAAAAAAAATAGAGAAGTGCTATATTTTCAATATTTTTATAACAAATTATATGTAAGATGTAATTGGTTTTAAGTAGTAAGTTGCCCGTGCGATGCACAAATAATTTTATGATATTTTATGTAAAACACTTTTGAATAATGTTGTACATAAATTATAAAGAAAAAGTAAACTAAATTAGAGTAAAGAAACATATACATTTTGAGATATTAAAAATTGGTTTAGTAGCTTCATTGCATATTTGTAGTCCTCTTAAGGTAAGATTATTTTTTTAAAAAAATCATGAAATCAAAAAAAAAAATGCAAAAGAGTAATGGGACCATGAGATAGACTAATTTGTGTTATATTTACATATTTCATACTATGAAATAAAAGTATACCCAACTCTTTGACTATCTTTCACTTATCGATAGTGCGACATTAAAACATGGTGTGAGCAAGTGTGTATGCATGTGTCTTATAGATGATTTAAAATTAAATCATGGTAGAATATGACTTTACATTGCGCACTTAATATTCTCTCTACTTATATACCCAAAACAAAAACTAACTAACCAAATTACCTAACCTAAATCATATTTAAGCCCCTAATTTAAAAAGAAAAAAAGATTACTCGTAGGGGTTTTGGTGTCTTGATGGTGGTGGGAGGTCAATATAATGGAGGTGGTGACCCCTTAAATTTCTTTTTTTCTCTCTTTTAAATATGTTGTTAGTCTCAGGTCTTTTAATTTGGTAATATATAGTGAAATAATGCATTTTATTTAACAATTCACAACATTTTTGTTTCTCTTTGTCTATCTTTAGAGTCTTATTTCGTTAGCTATTACTATTAGCCTGCCCTTATTTATTTATTTATTGTTTTTGAAACACTAAAACAGTGGGTATGCTAAAAGACATGAAGAATAGTGAAAAGTGTGGTATAAGCTCAGGCAATTAATGAGATATTAATAAGATAACAGAAAAATTAGATAATGTGAACTTTTGGGTAACAGTAAAAAAAAAATTAATGAAAGAGGTAAAAAAAGGCTAAATGCAAAATTAGAGTGCCACTTGGTAGGACCTCATGCACTCTTGCTTGAGGTCTCTGAGAGAAAGACATTTTGTAACAACTTTTATTCTACAATATTCTTCCAAAATTATTTTTTTACTCATTTCTTGAATCGAATAATTATAATGGTTATGTGTGCACAATTTATAACTGTTGTTTTACTATATATTTATAGCCTTCTCAAGGTGAGCTTAATTTTTCACCCTAAAAAAAAAAAAGGTAAGATTAATTTTTTTAAAATCATGAAACAAAAAATAAATGCAAAAGACTAACAGGACCGTGAAAATCAAATAATTTGTGTTGTGTTCACATATTTAATACTATGAAATAAAAGTATGTCCAACTCTCTCACTGTCTTTTACTCATTGATAGTGAAACATTAAAATATGGTGTGGGCAAGTGTGTATGTGCGTCTTATAGATGATTTTAAACCATGGTATAATATGGTTTTACATTGCGTACCAAATATTCTCTGTACTTATATACCCAAAACAAAAACTATCTAACCAAATTATTCATACCTAAATTATATTTAATCTCCTAATTTAAAAAGAAAAAAAAAAAATTCCGTAGAGGTTTAAAGTCTTGATGGTGGTAGGAGGCCAATATGATGGAGGTGACGTCCCCTCAGATTTGTCTTTCTCTCTCTTTCAAATGTTTTGTCAGTCTCAATGCGTTTTGATTTTATAGAGAAATAATGCATTTTATTTAATAATTTACAACATTTTTATGTCTCTCTATCTCTCTCCAAGGCCTTATCTGGTTAGTTATTACTATTAGTCCTTAATTATTATTATTTTTATTTTTTAAAAATATTAAAATGGTAGGGATGCTAAACGACATGAGAAAGGGAGAAATGTGTGACGTAAGCTTAGGCAATTAATGAGAGACTAATGAGATAACAGTAAAATAAGTTGATGTAAACTTTTGGATAATAGTAAAAAAAAACTTAATGAAAGAGGTAAAAAAAATGCTAAATGTAAAATTAGAGCGTTACTTGGTAAGACCTCACGCACTCCCACATGAGATCTCTACTTATATATATATATATATATATATATATATATATATATATATATATTCATGATTATTCCTTTATAATTTCTAATCACTAATCAACATGAGTCTTAAAAAATTTTATGATAGGACTTTATCATACGTACAAAATAAGAATAGATTTTTTTTATCTTTATTTTATTAAAAAAGGATATTGCTACTGTGTTCATCCTTATAAGAATTTAAGCATTGATTGAATTTTCATTATTTTTGACCATTTTTCTTTGATTTCTTTATAATTTATATATTGTGTTAGTTTTAATGATTTTTTTCTCAAGCTTTCAGAGGATGAACTTTAGATAAGATGTTCAACTTGTATATGCCAAGTATTGATTATAAGTCTTGTACATGGAACAAATAGAGATAAGAAATTAAGAATATGGTCCATTTTGGTCGGCCTTAGCTTGATTTGTCTAGACATCAATTTTCCTTGATTATTACTTGTATACAAAATTCCGGAAACATTAAATTAGAATAGGTCCCTTACTAACCTAACCAATTGGAATTGGATGAAATTTCTCCTCATTTATACTAAACGTTGTGCACACTCCAAATTTTTTCTACATCTCATAATGATATGTTGTTGACAGGTATCAACTAAGTCCAACATGATTGAGAGTTGTAATTGAGACTATGGCCCAGAAGCTTTACTATTTAATACTTTGCGAGAAAAATTAAACACTCATTTGATGTAACAGGAGACTATGAAATTTGACATTGTATACATTGGGGTTTGTTCTTGATGTTGTGAAATTGCTGTAGGTACTAAAAATTTTAGTTTGATTAGTTGGCAATTCATGTTCTTTAATCGTGAAAAGTCTACAATGGAAAACTTTTGTGTTCCTACAACAAAATGTTTTGGAGAGAAAATTGTTAGCCCCCTCATCCCATTGGGACCCTTTTATTTATACAAAGGAAAAATGGTCCAATATTCCTAAGTGTGACTTAGTTACATGGAATTTTTGTGCAAATGTGTCTAGATTTCTTTTAAAAATTTAGTTATAATTTTAAACACTAATTTGGTGATTTTTATATGATTTCATATGTTTATAAATAATCTAAATGTTATTTCAGTTTGTGCAAATTATACATCATAGAATCGGTAATTTAGCAACATAGGCATAAGAGAAGACATGTAGCGGTTTAGGAAGACTAGGCATTTAGTTATAAGGGAAGAGGAGTAGGCATAAACATAAGAAAACCTTAGGATGGAGGAATAAGGAAAACAAAGAGTTTTTGATGATTAACATCCTTCTCTCTTAGCCATTAGTCTTATTTATTACTAATTAAAATCTGTTGAGTTAGTAAATAACTGATGTGACATCTAATAAGTGTAATAAATTAAAAATGAAGTATTTTATTTCAAAAAAAAAATTCAATTATCTTTTCAAATAGAGTGCCACTTGGCAAAACTTTGTGCTCTCTCACATGAGGTCCCTACTTTTATATATATATATATATATATATATATATATATATATATATATTTACTCATTCCTTGAACTGAATAATTATAATGGTTATGTGTGTGCAATTTATAACTGTTGTTTCACTGCATATTTATAGCCTTCTCAAGGTAAGATTAATTTTTCACCCTAAAAAAAAAGTAAGATTAAGTTTTTTTAAAATCATGAAACAAAAAATAAATGCAAAAGAGTAACAGGACCGTGAAAATCAAATAATTTGTATTGTTTTCACATATTTAATACTATGAAATAAAAGCATGTCCAACTCTCTCACTGTCTTTCACTCATTGATAGTGAAACATTAAAATATGGTGTGGGCAAGTGTGTATGTACGTGTCTTATAGATAATTTCAAACTATGGTAGAATATGACTTTACATTGCACACCAAATATTCTCTCTACTTATATACCCAAAACAAAAACTATCCAACCAAATTACCCAAACCTAAATCATATTTAATCTCCTAATTTAAAAAGAAAAAAAAAATACCCGTACATGTTTAAGGTCTTGATGGTGGTGGGAGGCCAATATGACGGAGGCGACGTCCCCTCAGATTTGTCTTTCTCTCTCTTTCAAATGTTTTGTCAGTCTCAGGTCTTTTATAGTGAAACAATGTGTTTTGATTTTATAGTGAAACAATGCGTTTTATTTAACAATCCACAACATTTTTATGTCTCTCTATATCTCTCTCCAAGACCTTATCTGGTAAGTTATTACTATTAGTCCTTAACTATTATTTTTTTACTTTTTTTAAAAAATATTAAAACGGTGGGGATGCTAAAAGACATGAGAAAGAGAGAAATGTATGATGTAAGCTTATGCAATTAATGAGGGACTAATGAGATAACAGTAAAATAAGTTAATGTAAACTTTTGGGTAATAGTAAAAAACACTTAATGAAAGAGGTAAAAAAAAATGCTAAATGCAAAATTAGAGAGTTACTTGGCAAGACCTCACGCACTCCCACATGAGATCTCTACTTATATATATATATATATATATATATATATATATATATATATATATATATATATATATATGTATATATCATGATTATTCCTTTATAATTTTAATCACTAATCAACATGAGTCTCAAAAAACTTTGTGATAGGACTTTATCATACGTACAAAATAAGTATAGATTTTTTTTGTCTTTATTTTTTAATAAAAGGATATTGCTATTGTGTTCATCCTTATAAGAATTTAAGAATAGATTAAATTTTCATTATTTTTGACAATTTTTCTTTGATTCCTTTATGATTTATATATTGTGTTAGTTTAAATGAATTTTTCCTCAAGCTTTCAGAGGATGGACTTTAGATAAGATGTTCAACTTTTATACTCCAAGCATTGACTATAAGTCTTGTACATGGAACAAATAGAGATAAGAAATTAAGAATATGATCCATTTTGGTCGGCCTTAGCTTGATTTGTCTAGACAACAATTTTTGCTCTTGCTAAAAGTCCAACTTATTTTAAGTGGAAGTTTCCTTGATTATTACTTGTATACAAAATTCCAGAAACATTAAATTGGAATAGGTCCCTTACTAACCTAACCAATTGGATTTGAATGAAATTTCTTCCCATTCACACTAAACGTTGTGTACACTCCAAATTTTTTCTACATCTCATAATGATACGTTGTTGATAGGGATCATCCAAGTCCAACATGATTGAGAGTTGTAATTGATACTAAGGCCCAGAAGCTTTACTATTCAATACTTTGCGAGAAAAATTAAACACTCATTTGATGTAACAGGAGACTATGAAATTTGACATTGTATACACTGAGATTTGTTCTTGATGTTGTGAAATTGCTGTAGGTACTAAAAACTATAGTTTGATTAATTGGCAATTCATGTTCTTTAATTGTGAAAAATCTACAATGGAAAACTTTTGTGTTCGTACAACAAATATTTTGGAGAGAAAATTGTTAGCCCCCTCATCCCATTGGGACCCTTTTCTTTATACAAAGAAAAAATGGTCCAATATTCCTAAGTGTGACTTAGTTACATGGAATTTTTGTGCAAATGTGTCTAGATTTCTTTTAAAAATTTAGTTATAATTTTAAACACTAATTTGGTGATTTTTATATGATTTCATATGTTTATAAATAATCTAAATGTTTTTCAGTTTGTGCAAATTATACAACATAGAATCAGTAATTTAGCAACATAGGCATAAGAGAAGACATGTAGCGGTTTAGGAAGACTAGGCATTTAGTTATAAGGGAAGAGGAGTAGGCATAAACATAAGAAAACCTTAGGATGGAGGAATAAGGAAAATAAAGAGTTTTTGATGATTAACATCCTTCTATCTTATCCATTAGTCTTATTTATTACTAATTAAAATCTGTTGAGTTAGTAAATAACTGATGTGGCATCTAATAAGTGTAATAAATTAAAAATGAAGTATTTTATTTTTTTTAAAAAAATCAATTATCTTTTCAAAGAGAGTGCCACTTGGCAAAATTTCATGCTCTCCCACGTGAGGTCTCTGCTTATATATATATATATATATATATATATATATATATATATATATATATATTGATTTGAATTTCCCACTAAAATTAGTTTTTTTTTTTGCCATAATAACCTATAACAACTTATCGTTTAAGATTTGTTAAGAAAATGTCGTGTACATGGCATATCCCTTATTTTTTACCTATTACATTATTCATGGCATTTGTCTTTCTTGTTCATATCTCATAAATGACTTGTCCCATAAATAAACAGTAAAATGTCATTTTAATTTTTTTTTAACAATATACAACATTTACTTTCTGTCAAATTTGTTTACAATTGTTTATTTATTTTGTTACTATAATTGATTAATGTATTAACTTTTTTTAATACTATCTTTTAATCTTGCCCCCTCTAAACAAAAATCCTGGCTCTGCCACTGGTGGTGAGTCTACAAAGTTTCTAAAAGTTAAGGTTTAAAGCAATGTGCAACTCACACCAACATCTGTACTCAAGGAAAACAAAAGGACATATTCAGTGACTATTACAAAGCAACAAAGGAAGAAGATACAAAAAAACACTTTTTAAAGTTTTTTTTTTTCAATTTATTTGAAATATTGAGTAAGTAGTTCTTTAAATTTGTGTTTCATACATTTTATGGATAATTAAGGATATCAAAGATTTAATTCTTCATTTTATTTTAAACTTAAGTTTGATTTTTATTTTTCATTACGTAATTTATTTATTCATATCAAAGATAGGAAACTATAAGATTGGAATTCTAATGTACAATCAAAGTGGAAGAGAAAAATAATAGTTTATATCTTTATACACAATAGCTTTCCCGTGCATCGCACAAGTTAACGACTAGTTATTATTATTAGGGTAAATTACAAATTTAGTCCCTAACTTTTATACTGAATGTCAATTTAGTCCCTAACCTTTTAAATGTGTCAATTTAGTCCCTAATATTTGGGCATTGTGTCAAAATAGTCCATACCGTTAAGTAATGGATGGAAAATACTAACATAACTAACAATCAAAATAAAAATTATTTTTATGCCACATCAAATGACACATGTACTTCCACATGGAATAAAAATTTTAAAATTAAATTAAAGAATTTGTTGAACTATCAACAATAATTCATTTGAGAGAGAGAGAGAGAGAAGGAGGGAGAGGGAGGAAAAAGAACAAGATCTGATAAAGAGAACAGGCGAATTGAACGGCCTAAGCTATTTTGAGTATTGGATGCTCAAGAGTCAAAAGACAGAAGGTAAGAGCTTTCTAAAGAAATTTGAATGATGAACTTGAGGCTAACTAAATCTACTTTGTTCTTCCAATGTCTAAGCTTCAACATCGCTTGACCATGTCAGATATGGTCACTTTTGGTTATTAAAGTCAGCGTGGCTCTTCAAAGTGCGTTGAGCAATGATAGTCATCGCTGCAAGAAGGCTCGTAATCTTGGGGTTTAATAAAATTGGTTTCTTCAGAAAATTATAACAAGATTAATAATGGGTTTAAGTATAATAATTATGGGTATGGACCTAATGATACAAACAAGTCCTTTGTTTTTGAATCCAAGCCATCAGGTGTAGTTGGTACTGGTGGATTATCTCAAGCTGGTGCTTGGGTCAATCAAGAAGTTGCAGAGATTTACATCTAGAAGAGCTAAGATGGCGGTTTGTTCCTTTAGGCACATACTGAGCACAATTTATGAAGGCACAACTCTTTGGAATTTTTTTTCATTACTCTGTATTCCATTTTGTAACATACTCTCTGTGTAAACAAAAATGGAAGTCGGATTGAGTGTGAGATTCTTGTAATTTTTGTTTTTTGTTTTGATTTATCACATCGTTTAATTCTTCATATTTGAATCCATATATTTCTTTCGCAGATCCAACAAGAGAGAGAGAGAGAGAGAGAGAGGATTTTAAAAATTAGTTTTCCCCAAATTTGATCTTAGGTGTGAATAGAATTTTTTTTTTTTTAAATAATTTGATGTGGCAGTACATTTGGCAGATGATATGTCATGAAAAATTATTTTTTGTCGTTCAGTTTGATACATTAGATTTTTCCATCCCAAAGATAACGATAAGGACCAAATTAACACAACACTGAAAATGTTAAGGACCAAATTGACACAATTGAAAGGTTAGGGACCAAATTAACATATGGTGTAAAGGACATGGACTAACTTTGTAGTTTACCCTAATAGTATTTGATCCAACGACTATTATCAACTTCTTTTGCTATTGGTGCTGTAGAAGAAGTTGTTTCTTTTTGGAAAGCTTTTCCAATAAGAGAAAGAGACTTCTACAGTAGCTGTTAGTTGCTCTCTTTGTTCTGTGGTGGCCGGTGTATCTGAATAAGAGAAAGAGACTTCTACGGTAGCTGTTGGTTGCTCTCTTTGTTCTTGCTCTCTAAGAGAAAGAGACTTCTTTTTTTATTTTTATTTTTATAAATATGATGTGTCATAGTTGACCATTGACGTGACAGGAAAAGTAATTTTTTATTATTTTGTTTGACACATTAGATTTTTCCATCCAAAAGATAACGATAGAGACCAAATTGACACGACACTAAAATGTGAAGGACTAAATTAACACAATTGAAATGTTAGGGTTCAAATTGACATTTGATGTAAAAGATAGGGACCAACTAGGTAATTTACCCATATTATTATTATTCTTCTTCTTAAATTCAAATGAAATCGACATATTCTTCCTTCTTATTTTTTGATGAGTAGATAGTACTGGGGTTTGAACCATCAACTGAAGATGTCATAACATATTCCCTTCTTTTTTAGCGTCTTCTCTAAAGCAAACTACCTATGAGTTAGCTATTCGATAGTTTGATTATGTTTTTATTATAGGGAATAATCATTCCTTATGAATAACTAATATTAAAAATAACTATTCATTCTTAAAAGGGTTGTAGTAGTTATTCCTTAGTAGGTGTATTAATTTCTAGAATTAATACATTTCATAGTTACAACCTAAAAAATAACACAAACAAGATAAAAAGGAGCAATTATCACAACATTTTATACAACTTTTATCAAACTTGTTGTGAGAGACCTTGAAAGTGCCTCTCAAAATATAGAGAGATTTTTGGAGTGCTTTTTAGGGCACCTCTCTTTTTGGTAAGTGGTGTGGAGTCGCCACTTAATTTTTATACAAAAAATAAGAAAAAAATAAAAATATACAAAATATATGATTGAATTGTTCCTCTATCATTGATTGAATATAAGTACATGTTTGATAAATTGAAAATTTCATGGCTTTGGGTTCTAGTTACAAACTACCAAATAATTACATGGCCTTTTGTTCTAGTTACAATCCCCAAAATAAAAATAAAGACAAGGCATAGATCTATCTATCCAAAAGAACTAGATTTGGAGGCTAAGTTATGGAATGAGAAGGTGTTAGGCACCATTCCGCCTAGACAGAGTTTGGTCTTCTAGACTCTTGTAACCAATGTACCATTTTTATGCATGACACGAATGATATGTTGTGCACATGAAAAAAAAATCACATAAGTCTATTTATGAATATGCCCTCTTCTTTGTTAAAAATTCAGATTTGTGTTGTGATAAAAAATTGAATTTGGTTTAAAAGAAATTAGATTTGTTTTTGTATGTGTAGAAAAAAAAGTTTTTGGAGAAAAAAAAATTCAGATTTGTGTTGATTAAATGAAACAAAATCTTTTGATTTAAAAAGATCAGATTTGTTTTTTGAGAACTAAAAAACTTTGTTTGCATTAAAAAGAATCAGATTTGTTTTTTTTTTTTTATATGAAAGAAAATAAGACAAATATTTTTAGAAGAGGGCTAATTCATAATATAAACCTATGCTACATGCATCAAACAAAACAAACAAGACTACTCATGACCCTTTTTTTTTTTAATTTCAAATTTTCTTTGTTAAAAAAAAAAAAATCAAATCTACAATTAAAGAAAATATAGATAATTTTTTTTTTGAATTTTAAAAAATTCAGATTTATATCTAAGGAAGATACAAATTAGTTTTTGTTAAAAATAATTCAAATTTGCATCTAATGAAGATGCAAATTTGTTTTTTGATTGAGAAAAATTATAATGATGAGTAGATTTTTGAAACTAAAAAAATCATGATAACAAAGACCTCAAGAACATGTTTCAGGAAAAATATATTAACAATATATGATATGAATATTTAAATGTTAAACTGGAAGAATATTTAAACATGCATCATAAAAATAAGAGAAACATAATAAAAAAAGGGTAAAGAAGAAACAATCTTTTGCATGGACGCACTCTTCTTCTTGAGGGGATATTTTAGGGTTCAAAGAAATTTATGTAATTATCTTTGAAACCTAAAAATGCTTACTTACAAAAAATAAATTCTTAAGCCTCCAGAATGTCTTTAACGTAAGAGGGAAAATAATAGAGAGGAGAGTCAGACAAAAAGAGGGGAAATTTGAGCGCGTGAAAAGTGTGCTGAATCTTAAGATGCATCCTCTATTTATAGAGGCTGGGATGCTTAAAACATAAGCAAAAAACGTATGGGAAAATCCTAAAAAAAGGACATTTGGATGAGAGTAAACTGATTTTTCAGATTAGAACAAGCTTCGGTATTTTGATCATATCTCTTTACTCAAAATCGGATTAAGCTGAATTTTTTAAATGCTTAAGGGTAATTCGATTCTCTACAACTTTGCCAGAAATAGCCCAGTCCGAATGTTGAGTTCTACTGTGGAAAAAGTACCTTGGAAAGTGAATCTAAAATCGGCTACTTGATTAACACTTTTTTGAAGTGTTTTCCAACTCTAAAACTGTATTTGGACAAATTTCAGAGTTATTTTTATGATAAAACTCATTCCAAAGTGATAATTATGACTTTTAAAATAATTATTTTGAATATAATTGTCCCAAAAGCCTAATTATCCACAGTTTTTAAATATTATCAGCTTATTTGTTTTAATCCCATGGAACAAATCTCACTTTAAGAAAAATACTTTACTAATCACCTAAATTCATTTAATTAATTTTAATCATTAAGCAATCAAAATTAATTTCAATTAATCACACGTGATTGGCTTCACCTCATACAATGCATGTAGACCGAGAAAACTTGATCTGGTGATATCTTTCAATCCGATGGTCCGATTTGGAAACTGGACACACCGTCGCCACTGTTAGAACCCCAAGATCATTTTTTTTTTGATATGCAATGAATGAATTAATGCATGTAATGCAATCATGAATTTTGGGTACATGAATGGTCATTTTAATTATATTCCTTGATTAAATCATTGGTGCAAAATTGAGTGTCTACACTTGTCATGTGGTGAGACATGAGCAGTGAAGAAAAAATTGTAGATCCATGTGGGTGTACATCTTTACTACTTGTTAGGGCATATGTGTTTCACTTGTTAAGAACATATGTCACTCATTATTTATGTAATTGGCTAATCCTTCGTCAAAACGCACTTTGCTTGTAATTGGGTAGATTTAGGATGAGGATAATGTTTCAAGAAACAAGGTTTCAAGATTGAGTCTTAAAGCCATGCAAGTCTGTCCAAGAAACAAGTTGAGAAGTGCTCTTCATTAAAGCTCGACAGTTAGCTTGGCAGCTGCATCTATCGAGCTTTAAGAAGCTGGTCTAGTCCTAAGGCTCGACAGTTGCTCGACAGCACCTCGACACCTGTAGCTGTCAAGATTTAAGAAAAACAGATTCCAAGTTTTGTTTTAATTCTAATACGTGGATGTGTCTTTAGGCCTTCTTTTCTCCTAACCCTAGACATATAAAAGGATTATTCCAAGGGCCGTCAAAGTGTGGCAAGTTGCACAAGCATTGAGAAATCCTTGTTCATGCAAATTGTAACTTGAGACGAAGTTCTTGCCCTAGTTCCTCTCTCTCTTGTGAAGAAGTTGCTGTGTCTTTGCATTGTAGGGCTTTGTAACCAAGTATCTTCTTGATCTTCATCGTGTGGATGAATTGAAGAACTTTGCAGCCAACAAATCTTCTTTAGTTGGTGATTGAAGTCACGTACTGGGATCCGCGTAATTGGTTAGTCACGTACTTAGGAGCCGTGCATTGATAGGAGAAACTGTCACTATGGAACAAGTCCAGTTGGGTATTGGGGTAAGGGTTCAACTGTAGGTTGGTAAGGTACTTGGGATTCCTTTACTTGTAACCACTTGTTGTGATAATAGTGGAGTTTCGGGAGTGGTATCTTAAATTCGCCCGGTGGGGTTTTTGACGTGTAGGTTTTCCCCATTCGTAAACAAATCACCGTGTCGTTTATTTTCCGCTGTATACTTTAGTTTATTGGTGATTTGTTTGTGCTATCACGCTTTGCATGTTAAATTGATTAATTAATTGAACTTGGCTAATTAATTAATTAATCCATCACAAGGGGTCAATACGTTCTTGGCCTATCACTACTCACAACTCACCACATAGTAAAAGTTGTGTAAAATGCTCTATTACCAACATTCTTAAAACTATGGGTGTGTTTGGATATCGCTTATTTATTGAAAACAGAAAACTTATTCCTAAAAATACTGTAGCAAAATAGTTTTTAAACAACCAAAACACTATTCACGCATTTTGTGCAACTTGGTTGGTCCATGAACAGTGCTATAGGACCAGCAAAATGCAAACACAAACATAAACGTTGAAGAAGCAGCACGCAAACGCACACTATATGTTCAAATCCAAAGGCTAGGATAATGGTTATCGGGTTTGCAGCCTAATCATTTTGCCTATGTTATCGGTAATGGTGTACAAGAACTAACAAAAAATTTAGCCTTTTTATTAAATTTTGGTTTGAGTTCAGCACTCCTGATGTAATAGTAATGGATGATTGAGATCAAAAATTGAAAAAAACAACTTTCAATCTCAACCATTAAATAAAAAAAAAAGTAAAAAAATGAGAAAGGTACAAATTAATGTAGAGTGAGTGGGGATAATTTTTATCTTACCGCAAAGTCATTGGTACCAGTTGGGAGCTTATATGAATCAGAAACACAATCAGTAACATTTTCACCATTATGTGACGTATGGATAGCTGGCTTAGGTAAAATCCATGATCTTTTTGAAATGTACGTGGAATGTCAAGGGCTACGAATGCTGTCGCTAAGCATAGGTAACAGGTATAGGAAGTCAGTAGCCGTGTCAACACATGATAGTGAAAGCTCCATGCCAATGCTATACAAACACACATTTTGCCATAATTTTCCACGAAATAGACCGTAATTTTTCGAATGTCATTGTTACATAGACTCGTAATTTTATTTCTACAATTCAGAGTTTGCTATGTAAGATAATGGTAGTAAAGGGTGTTTCTGTGTGTGCTACGTACTAACAGGGTTGGTGTGGGATAGAAGCATGTCTTTGGCATTGATCACATTTGTTTACATATTCAGTCACTTCTCGTTGCATATCTAGCCACCAGAATCCCTGAGTCATCGCTCGGTGGGCTAGTGATCTTCCACTCGAATGCCCTTCACATACTCCTTTGTGAAGCTTGACTAACAGCTCAGTGGTCTAGCTCGGGTGCAAACATAACAACTATGGCCCTACAAGCGAATGTCGATACAACTTCTTATCTTTGAATAACCAAAAACGGGATGACGTTCTCCGCACATTCTCTACCTCTTTCCTATCTGTCGGTAAAGACCCATTAGAGAAGAACGCAACATAAGGATCCAACCAACTCGACATTTTTGCCAAAGCAACCCCTACCATTGTTTGTTGCTCAATGCTCGGTTACTCCAGTAGCTCCACAAAAGTCATCTGGGGGATACACTCTATTGAAGATGAAGCCAATGTGGCTAATGAATCAGTGTGGCTATTCTAACTTCTCGGCACTCTGACTACACTAACTTTTTGGAAACTCAACCGGAGGGATTGGAACAACTTCAAATACTATAACATGCAGTAATCCTTTGCCTCAAAGCTTCCTTCTATCTTACTAACCTCCAATCTTGAGTCCGAGAATACTTCTACCTCTTCGACACTGAGCTTCTGCACTGCCCGTAATCCAGCAATAAGGGCTTCATATTCGGCCTCATTGTTTGAAGTACGAAAGCCTAATTTGAGTGACTTTTCGAATCTTAACCCTTCGGGAGACACTATAACAATTTGGACCCCTAGCCCCCTTGCATTAGATGCATCGTCCACATACACTTGCTAGCGTTTAACCCTGACTTGACACATTCCAACAAAAGCTCCTTGAGAAGGAGTAAATTCAGCTAGAAAGTTTGCTAACACTTGGCTCTTATTTGAATTCCTTGGCTTATACCGAATGTCAAATGTACCAGTCTTGTCCCCCATTTTGCTATCCTTCCTGTGAAATCCGACCTCCTCAAAAGTGATTGCAAGGGGTATTTGGTCAACACCCACACTGTATGAGTTTGGAAGTAATGTGGTAGTTTCCTTATAGCATGCACCAGTGCTCGTGCCATCTTTTCTAGTGGCGAATACCGAGTTTTCGCATCCACTAACATTTTATTGAGGTAAAATACCAGTCTTTGGACCCCCTCCTGTTGCCTAAGCAACACCGAACTAATGGCATGGTCGGATACTGCCAAATACACATATAAGTCCTTTTCTGGCTTAGGTCAGGATAAAATAGGTGGGTTGGCTAGGTAAGACTTTAAATCTTCAAATGCCATGTCACATTCCTCAGTCTACTGAAAATTCTTCCACTTCTTCAACAGTTGATAGAATGGTCAGTATCTATCCGTTGATCTTGATACGAACCTATTCAAGGCGAAAATCATTCTGGTAAGTCTTTGCACTTCATTAACGTTGTTGGGAGGGCACAGCTATTGAATAGCTATAATTTGGTTAGGGTTCACCTTTATGCCTCATGTGGTTATCATATAACCCAAAAACGTGATTGATCCTACTCCAAAGGCACATTTTTCAGTAGTAAGGCGTAAATTATTCTGCCTCAATATATGAAAGACCTCAACCAAGTCACGTGCATGCCCTTCACACTTCTTAGTCTTTACTACCATGTCGTCGATGTAAACCTCCATTTTTTTACTGATAAAATCCTTGAACATATGGGTGACCATCCGTTGATAAGTAGCCCTTGCATTCTTGAGCCCAAAGGCATCACTGTGTAATGGTAATTTCCCTCGAGCGTAGTAAAAGATGTTTTCTCCTAATCCTCGGGAGCCAAAGTGATTTGATGGTACCCTTGGAAGGTGTCCAAACAGCTCATTCTCTAGTGTCCAATCATGACATTCACTAATTGGTCTATCTTCGATACCAGGAAAGGATCCTTTGGGCATGCTTAGTTAAGGTCGGTGAAATCAATGCAAACTCCCTACTTACTGTTCTTCTTTTTTACCACCACTGTGTTGGCTAACCATTTGGGAAAAAACACTTCTTTAATAGCCCTCGATCACTTTAGCTTCTCCATTTCCTCTTTCACTACCTCCACATGAGGTTTCACGGACCTCCTCAGTCTTTGCTTCTTTGGTGGGACTATAGGGTCTATGTTTAACTTGTGCACAATAAGAGCCGAGTCGACCCTGGGCACTTCATACGGACTCCATACGAACACGTCTAACTTCTGCACCAATGACAACAAAATTCCCACTCGGTCCTCTACTGACATACTCTTCCCTATCTGGAAATACATGTCGGAATATGGCATAATTTGTACTTGGACCAACTCTTCCGCATTGTCTATGCCTGCCATTAAGCACTATCTTGCTACCTTTTGATTGACCCGAACTATTGTGATTCCATCTTCTGTATGCAATTTGATCTTTTGGTGTAATGTTGAGGGTACCACCCCCATGGCCTGGATCCAAGGATGCCCTAAAATGATCGTGTATGGAGAGTAGGCATTGACCACAATAAAGTTTACTTCTACCTCTTTTCCTTTGGTTACCACCAGGAGCTTTACTTGCCCCTCGGGCGTTATGATTTTCCCATCGAACCCTATAAGTGGGGTGTCATACATACTCAAATCCTCATGCTTCAATTCCAGCCCTTTATAGAGGCCAGGGTATAGGATTTCAGCTCCACTCCCTTGATCTACCATGACCCTCTTTACTAGGAATCCACCAATCAAAGAAGTCACCACCAAAGTGCCATCATGTGGCTGAGAGGTTCCTTTTAAATCTGCTTCACTAAAAGTGATGGCAACTGAGATCATCTTGGGCCTTTTCTCAGGTCGGTTTGTGACATCTGCTTCAGGAGTAGATATAACACTCAATATGCCCCTCTGACTATTCAAGCTTACGCCCCTAGACTTTGCATGAATAACCTCAATAACTCCCAAGGGAGGGAGAAGGGTATGGTCATTTCGGCTTCCTGATCCCTGGACTATGTTTACTTCTTCTTGGCCGACCAAAAACTCCTTGAGATGCCTTACCTTCACTAGTTGCTTTAAATGATCTTTCAATACACAGCACTACTCGGTGGTGTGACCTTTTTCTCTATGATAAGTACAATAGAAGTTTGGATTCCTCCTCATTGAGTCCTCACCCATCTTGCCTGGCCATCGGAAATAAGGTTCATTCTTAATGTGTTCAAGGATCTTATAGACGAGCTCTTTGAACGTCACATTAACTCCATCGGCACATTAGGCTGAGCCCTCTTCGGGGTCCCTTGGCTTTCTCCTAGTTCTCTGCTGGAACTACTCAGGATGATACTCTTTACGAAATTACGAAGAAGCCGGGGCTTTACCTTTGCCCTTCAATTGATCATCTTCTAGTCTCTTATACTCTTCAATCCTTCTCATCAGCTGATGCATGCCTTCGGGAGGCTGCATGGTCAAAGAATCTCTCAACTTTGACTCCTCGGGGAGACCCAGTCAAAAGGTGCTGGTAGCTACCCACTCGTTTCCCCCACTGATCTCATTGTACAACTTCCAATACCTATTTGCATAAGATCGAAGGGTTTTCCCACTCTCATGCTCATGGAAAATAAAGCATCTATCGGTTGAGGAACTTTACTACACGTTATAAATCGGGGCCCCAAACGCTTGCATCAACTCCCTAAAATTTCGGATAGACCCTTTCCTTAAACCATTGAACCACCTCATAGCTATCGACCTAAGATTAGATGGAAATACATTACACATCAACCCATCATTATAAGCATAGAGCAACATCATTTGTATATGATGACTTACATGCTCCACCAGAACGGTTTTTCCATCATAGATAATGAATGAAGGTCGTGTGAATTGTCTTGGCATTTCTGTACACTCAATCTCATTGGAGAATGGTGATCGGGCAGTTCTCCTCAACGCCCAGCTCATTGCATCCATAGCGGCTTTATGGTGTCCGTATCTTTTGCGATGGGGAGATTTGCAATAACACCCCAAAGTTTCACGGGATCTATCTCTTAACCGACGCGAACCACTACCTTGAGATGACTCTCCTTCAATGTAGTCGGGATCGTCAGATGAATCCTCCTGGTCTCTTTTACGGTGTCGGCCTCCCAACTCAATTTCTAAATCATTAACCTACTTCAGTTGATTCTCCAACCTGCACCCAATCACTGCGATTAGACCACTCAGGGATATAAGACACAGTTCGTTCCCCCTATGAAGATCCTTCGTTAGAGTCTACCCTTATCTCGTGCCCATCTTGTATGTGCTACTACTCCCTTCTACGCTCCCTTTCTAGCCTCCTACAAACCCTTGAGGAGGCCCTTGAGTGATTTCCTCCAACATAACCCTCTCTAACATACGGGCCCTCTATAATTGATAGTATCAAGCTAGTTTAAAGCCTCTAGATGAGCAGGATTCCCATAGATTGCACCAATTGTGTGACCTAAACCTACAAACTTTACTATGTAAGACAGTGGATTTGGGTTCCTAATTTATTTGTTGGTGGGTTTACACACATTCCTATAGATTGTGCTTTAAACATAACCCTGACAGCCCAACAATCAAGCATCCCTATGGTTTTCAGCCCAATACCTTATTCCCCTTAGACCTTGATTCTTGCTTTCTATGCTATCTTTGTTTTCTCCTCCCTTCGTGTTTACTCCCTCTCTCCCTAATTTTCCGGAAAAACCAACCCCCCATTTGTCTGCCCTTATTTTCTTATATAACCCCCCTTAGTGGGGTTCAATTCATTACTTTTCACTAGTTCCCATGCAATCCCACTTTCACCCATAATCCCTAGAAAAATCACGTCTCCTGAAGATTCTCTTGAAACTTGTTCCAGATGCCGAATTGTGTTCGGTAGTAGGTTTCCCAAAGGCACTAACTGTGCTAGTTTACCGACCTAAACTTGTCCACTCCCTCATCATACCCCTTCGGTTTACTAGTCAATATTGGGCCCTACTGGCCCCGAGAATAATAGGTTTCCCCCGAACGCTAGTTGTTGGTCCTTCATGCATTCATCAATAGACAGGTCCTAACCCTACAATGTTAGGCCTTGGTCATGTGGGCCGTTCTTGGTTACTCGAGCCTGAGCCCTTACAGTAAATGTGAGGGAAAAATGTTAAAGAAAGTGTAATTGTAAGGTCAAAAATTAATAAGAAGAAAAACAGATAAAAGGGAGATATAGTGTTGGAAATAAGTGGATCATGTGGTTACTGATGTGACTTAACAAAAACATAACAATAATAAATGAGATACTTCAGCTTTTAGATATATGCTGATATACATATAGATAGATATCTAATATATCAACTCGGTCTTGCCGTGTTTATATACCAATAGTGTATAGATCATATGCTCATGTGAATAGAATCATTCTTCTTCACATAATCCACTCTTCATTTTTATCTTTGTTTTCTGCTTCTTCTGGTTATAAACCTTTTGCTTTTGTGATTCAAACCTATGTACACTTTCAATAGGATCCATGGTTTAAAAGTAGAGAAGCCCATATTTAGGAGTCTCAATCATTTATATTTTAGATGAGAATTGGCTGGTCCAACCATTTTATTAAAGAAAATACAGAAATGCTCATTAGTTTTACACACCTAAGCAAGTAGCAACTATGAAAAATTAATAGAATTAACTTCTAAAAACAAAAAGATGCAATCTAGTCCCAAACACACCCCTATATACTATAAAACTTTCACATATAACTTCTAAGGCAAGCTACTTATGAATTTCCTATCTAGCTTCCGGCATAGTTATTGTAACTGCATTGTCTATGTTAGATTCTTCATTTCTTAACATTGCACCTGAATTGCTGGGACTTCTTTCCATGAAGAAACCAGGCTGTTTAGGCTGGGGCAGAATTGCTTCCTCATTCGTTAACATAGAATACACACAAGACATTATTGGCCTATCTTCAGGAAACTTTTGAACACATAGCAAACCAACTTGAATACATCTCAAGATTTGAGATCTTGAATGTGAATCCTCCAAACATGTATACGATAGTTCCAAGGCCCTGCCCTCCTTCCATAGCAACCATGCCTAGCGCAATTACAATACAAATACATAATCCACCAAAAAGAAAGGAGAGAGAGAGAGAGAGGAGAGAGAGAGAGAGAGAGTTTTCCACTTACATGTCCCAAAAGGTTATGATGGTGATTTGGGTGAAAAAATTTTCTGATTTTCATGGCACTCACTATCTCTAACATAAGCACACCCATGCTAAACACATCAGATTTCACTGAAAATTCCATCAACTGCATACTCAGGAGACATGTAGCCGCTACATGAAACCATCAAATAAGCTTTATTATCATTATTGTTGTTACTGATAACTTAAATTTCAGTATGTCTTTAACATATCACCTCACCCTTACACCATGTTATAAGGGAATGAGGGGTACTTTGAGTCAAAGCACATTGATTAAATATTTGCTACGATTTGAAAAACAAAAATCTAGGACCAATTTTATATTACTTACTATGTTCCAACAACTCTATCTGTCTTCACTTCACTTTCATCCCCTACAAAAGTTCTTGCTAAGCCAAAATCTGATATTTTTGGGTTTAAGTTGATATCTAATAAAATATTGCTTGCTTTCAGATCCCTGTGGATGACTTGAAGTCTAGAGTCCTGGTGAAGATAGAGAAGTCCTCGCACAATCCCGATAATAATGTCAAAACGCTTTGGCCATGCTAGCAGAGTATCATTTTGTTCTGCATACAAATTTTGCCCTTGTTATCATGATTGCATCTATGTCTATTTTTAGTTCTTTTTGTGAACTTCTTTTGAAAATCAATTGGAGGATTCTATTCAATACATAATAGACAAGACACTCAGGCATGCAACATTTAAAAGATGGAAAGTAATTATAATACATAAAGGTCAAGAGAATCATACCAAAAATGAAACAATCCAAGCTTTTGTTGGGCATGTACTCATAGATTAATATCTTTTCATCTCCTTGAACACAATAGCCTAAAAGCTTGACAAGATTCTTATGTTGAAGTTTGGCAATGAGAAGAACTTCATTCTTGAACTCTTCAAGACCTTGTCTTGAATCTTTGATAGCCTCTTCACTGCAAGTCTTGTCCGTTACATAGACGTCCCTGCAAATCATCAGTTAAAGATGAATCTTTCCGTCTAAATTTGTATAGTATCACCATAAATTTTTTGACCCGTAATTAAATCCGAATCCTTTTTACCTTATAAACAGGACCAAATCCACCTGCCCCGATCACATTTGCAGGAGAGAATTTGTTTGTTGCAGTAGCAACTGTTGTGAAATTAAATAATGGTACGTCTACATCTTCTTTCTTTCTTTCACCTATTGAACCCATATATAACGTTTTCAGGAACTGCTTTTAATTTTAGTCTTTGTACAGTTTATTATGCTCATTTAAAATCCAGCTTTAATATGAGCAAGGATGGATGAGTGTGTGTGTGTGTGTATATGTATATTGGAAAAACGGATGGGTATACTTACGTCTTTTATTTGTTGTCTTCCAAGTGAAACGCCAAAGCAACCCCAAAGTAAGCAATCCAGAAATGATTGATGCTGTTATAATGACCACCACCCTTTTCTTCTTGTTTAATTTATGGATTGATCCTAGATCAGACAGCAATTAAGTAATTGTTTCATTTTTTTTTTAAGTTTTATGTTTCTTTCTGGTAGAAGTATTAGATCATTGATTAGAGTCCTTGGATGTACTATAAGTCAGTTGAGCATATGTGAAATAATTCCATGACAAATTTACTTGTAATTTTTAAGTTTTGTACTTGTAATGTGATTGTGGCAATGAGGGCTAAAGGTTGACGGATCTTCTCATTGTGCAAGACTAGTCCCTGGATCTTCTCATTAGAGTCCCTGGTTGATTCAAACAGAAACTCTCCATAGACACTCAGTTGATCGAGACTTCATTAAGGAAATTCTGTTATTTTCTTTCAAGGCTGCTTTGGTAGCCACACTAAGCCTAAACCCGAATTGTATAAAAACCTTTTTCAACCCTAATCCTTTGAGAAGGAAGACAACCACTGTAAAATAGAGAAAAACCTAGAGGTTGACTCTTTTAGACACAAAGATCACCTTAACTGTGTTAGAGTTGCTACTAAAACCATAGAGACCACATCAAATCTTCAAGAAGCTTTGGAGTGAATAAGAGATCGGTTTTACAGTAGATGGATTGACTTGTGGTGCCAAGTGACTGAAGGACAAGGCATGATGAGTCTGAAGTTGATAGCAGGAGTGAGGAGATTGAGTGCACTTCATGTGCTTGTACATATTAAGTTTAGTAAGTATAGTATATATACTGCAACAGCCTTCATATTTGATTTGATTAGTTGGGCTCGGCCACAAAGTACGTTTACCTATTGGTTTTTCACTCCGTGAACAGATGCTCTTTCCTATGCATGTGCAAGGGCATATTCAAGAATTTTAACTTGAGGGGACCAAATTGCAATATTGATAAAATAATCATAATTCATAAATCTATGAATACAAAATTATCAGCTTAATAAATTGTCAAAAGAAAAAAAAGTGGGTTAATCCTACGTTGAAAAAATGAGTGTGAGTTTAAGAGGTTTAAAACTTGTATTGTGTATCCAAGAGTTAGACACTTTTGGATATATATCACTGTAAATTTCTTTAAAAAACCTCCTTTCCTCTCTTCATGTATGTGTGTTAAAAAATACTTAGTATTCTAAAAAAAAAAATTGTCATATACTTAAACATTAATGAAAATACAAAAAAAGGTCTAGTTCACTATATACACATACAGAATTTTGCAAACTATTATTTTAGGCACCACCAATCCAACATATATATAACCGAAACTTTTGACTTTTTGTTGACTTCTCTAGAACTTGCCTCATCATCATTATTTTTTTTTTAAAATTATTTATTGAGTATTATTATTATATTTAATTACTTAGATAACTTGTACAAAACTTTTTTTTCTAGAAAAATTGCACAGAACTTTACACATGTGTTTGGTCGGCAATATATATTTTATGAGCAAGATTTAGATATAGTACTTAGGTGCTGTTCTTTAGGTTCCTCTTTTAAGATTCTGCTATGTGGATTTTTTCTCATAGGAAGGAAGTGCATTTTTTAATTAAGTAATCACATGATTGAATCTTAAGAGGGGAACTTAAGGAATAATACCTAAGGTACTGTACTTAAGTTTGTATATATAAAACCGAAACTTTTGATCTCTTGTTGACCTCTCCAAAGCTTGCCACATCATCAATATTTTTTTAAAAAAAAATTATTTTTATTGAGTAATATTATTATATATAATTACTTAGATGACTTGCACAAAACTTTCTTTTGAGAAAAATTGCATGGAACTTTAAACATGTGTTTGGTTGGCAATATATATTTTATGAGCAAGACTTAGGTACAATACTTAGGTACTGTTCCTCAAGTTCTCATTTTAAGATTCTACTATGTGGATTTTTTCTCATGGAAAGGAAGTGTATTTTTTAAAAGGGAAACCTAAGGAATGGCATTTAAGGTACTGTATCTAAGTTTTGTCCATATTTTATTATATCTACATTATTCATCTAAAAGTTGAAAGAGATTTTGTGTTAATAAAGTAGATCAAGCTCACAAAACCTCAACTATTCATTTAACAATGAATTGTATGAATTTTTTTTATGTCCTTATTAATCTATATATTATCAATATATTATTATTATAATATAAAACCAAAGTTTTTTTTTTGAAAAACTTTTTAGTGACCTTTTAAATGACACATTAGCTTCGCAAGCTTCACAAATTTACACCTTATTATAATTAATTTTATTAATTAGACACATGTTATGGCTCCTCTCTTCCCACCTCAAAACCCTAAATATAAGTTGGTAAGGAAGTTGATTCTTCAACGAGAACAAATCCTATTGTACAAGGCCACCTAACCGCTTTTAAATTTGAACTCGATTGTCTTATTAACAATAGAGTCTATGAATTGCAGTGTTGCACAGTCATCCACAAATAGCATCCATGCAAGGGCTTGATATTCTTCGGCATAACCCTAAATCAATGTTGAAAGGTTGTGTTTTACAACCATCTAATCTTGGTAACTAAATCCTGCACCTATGATTGTTTATGATTATTTTTGTTCACGGTATATAGTTTAAACCCGTTAAAACTAATTGCTTGATGGTATTCATGGTTTTTTTTTTTTTTTTTTTTTTCATTTTTTAAAGTTTAGGCTCAATAAAATTTAAAACTTATTACTTTATGGGTTTATGTACTTTTTCCTTTCCTTATTTTTCTCTTTTGAATAGTTATATATTTTTGGCTTTTTGGAAGTTTTAACATCTGAATTTTGTGTTAGTTTTCACAATATTTGAACATGTTTAGCAGATTAACAACTATCATGTATTATTCTTTTGAAGGTAATCAATTTTTCTTTATATTTCTCTACTGTATAATATATATATATATATATATATATATATATATATATATATTTTTTGTTTCAATAATTTATAGGAAGAAAATCTTATGATTCTTTAATATTTTTTGTCTTTTAGAAATTTTTAACATCTGAATTTTTGAGTTATATTTTTGCAATATCTAAAACTATCTAGCAAATTTCAATGACTATAGCCATGAATTATTATTTTGAGTGTAATACATTTTTCTCTTATATTTCTCTGTTGTGTAGTCACACACACACATATATATTTTCTATAATTTGCAGGCTCTTAATTTTTTGATTCTTCTCAATAGTTATTGGCTTATAGTCATGAATTATTCTTTTGAATGTAACCATCTTTCTCTTATATTTCTCTATTGTGTAGTCATATATATGTTGTTTTGTTTCAATAATTTTTAAGCAATGAATCTTCTAATTCTTTAATATTTTTTGAAAGCCATTGCAAGTTCACGCAATGACTTCTTCATCAAATTGTAACACAAATTGAAGTTGTACAAGAGCAATTCATGCAATGGTGTAGTTTCTTACTCAATTTAAGATTTTATAAAATCATTTTAGTTTACTATACAAACAAGTAGGTTCCCATGCGTAGCATGGGTTAGTGACTAGTTATCCATAGCATTGAAATTTCCTTATTTTTTTTAATGAATTATTCAGCACCAAATTTCAAATTAAAAAAAAAAATGATGATATGGAGAGAGATATAATATATTATCATATAGCAATACAAAAAATTGAACAACATATTCCTAATAAACAAAGCATATTCATAAACTAAATGACCATTTTCATATATATATATATATAGCAAAGCATAAATCTAAATGCCCATATGGTGTTAAAGAAACAAACAAACTTGAAATGTTGAGGTTCAATTACTTTCTTGAAGGCTAAAACAAAAAAAGAAAAAGAAAAAGAAATTAGCAAGGAGAAGCTAGAACTCGAAGCAAAAATGGTCATATTTTTTTTTTCTAGATGAAATGAGTTTATTTGTTTCCGAGAGGAAAGAAACATGGGGTTGGTATCTATTGAGAATCCCATAGGTGGCTTCTTGAGGTTGAGAAGGATGGGAAAAAAATAAATTTTGTTTGAAAATGGGTGGTAAAAGATGCTATTTTGAGAATATGGGTTATGGAAAAAACTTATGTGTTCCAGGAACAATGCTCCCTCCTCTCACATGAGGGGTGGGCCCCATGCGTGGGTCCCACCATAGGGCCCACCCTTCATGTGCGAGGAGGGAGCATTGCTCCAGAGCATGTAAGAATTATTTGTGGGTTATTGTCTATTGAATTGACAACAAATTATTTGAAAAATTGGGGGAGTTAGCTAGCATTTTATTTCATGGACTTTGGGTTGTTATCTATTGGACTAAGTATTAAGTAGAGCTCATTCAGCAGGAAAAAAAAAAAAAGTAGTAGGTAGAGTTCCCAGAAAGAAGTGGGGGGTCATATTTTTCTTGGGGACCCATAACCTTATACTTTTTCTGTTGCTATCAGACTCATAGCCTAACAGTAGAAGAAAATTAAAATTCTAGGGAGCCATGGACAACGTAGCTCCGCAACTGTTAATGTGTGTTTGTGGTTCATATGCTTTAATGTATATCTATGCTTATTTTCATGCTTGAATATTGATGAATCAAGTACTTGACTTAATACAGAATAATTGGATAAAATTGGTAGTTAAGTTGTATTAGGGGTCAAAAGTAATTTTGATTTGGTATCAGAGCTTTGGTTCACTTGTGAAGGATTAATTTCCTAGTGTGTTCCTTAATCCCGTCTACCATGGATAAAAATATTTTAAATTCTAAAAATAAAAAATTGAAAGACAATTGAAAACAGTAATTGAAGATCATCTTTCACAAAATCAAACTCATACCCAGTTCTGAAGGGTGCATCCGAATGTATAGATCCTGTCCACCAGCCGGAAACTGTTTAATATCTACTAGATCACCAAACCAGATGGCGCAGCCAGAACCTTCTCTGATATCTGAGTTTGTATAAGCCATACAAGAACAGTTATTCAAGCATTCTGCCCTGCATTCCTTGAGATTCATTTTTGTGTTCAACCATGAGTGTGTAGTATCTGGGAGTTTCAATCCAGAAAATTTAAGAAACCCATGTGTACTTTTCTCCTCGCAGCTCAATCGTTTATTGCGTACACATCCTTGGGACCAATCCAGTGAATCCCATCTTTGTTGTGACTTGGGTTTGAATCCCTTTAAACATTTGCAAACTGGAGAGTCGGTAACAAGACATCTTGCATAGGCTCCACAAAGGGCATAAGTATCACAGAAGTCCGTAGGCAGATATGAATGAAGCTTCCAACTTTGTTCTGTCCATGTGAAGCGTTGAAACATAGAGTTAGTTTGGTTGACAAGTGATCTTCCGTGAAGTGACTGTTTCAGGGTACATATGAAGTAGGCCTCATCTTGATTGAACACAAATTTGAAGGCAAACAGCGGATTTGGCTTTAGTCCAGGTAAACCACTGAAGCGATAGCCATTCCAAGGCCCAGAACGGAAGTATATTGTTGAGCCTTGCCACAAATAAGCTTCTGGGTAGTTATGATGTGTCATCTCCATGATAAAGTTCCCAGGAGATGGGTCATCCCAGTTCTTCCATGCAATGAAGCGCCTGTTGAGACCTCTCTTCAAATCCCAACCGAATTTCATCCCTGATAACATTGTATCAGATGGATAGTCAAAGCTTTGCCACAAATAGTCTTCTGAATTGCCATCTGTTACCACAAGATTCCCATTATCCAGGAGTTGTAACAATGGATTCTGAGCTTCTTTCAAAGTGCTTGCTGACCAGACAACCGAATTATTCTGGATGACGTTAAGATTTCCAGTGCTGTTTATCATCAAAATCCCAAAAGTATCGTTGATTGGGTGAACCCTGTTAGCAACCCAAACAACAGTTTGATCTGGGATGCTCCTGTGCCAAATTCCCAAGTAACGATTCTTGGAACTTCCAGGACTGAAGAAACCCAGTACAAAGTTTCCTTCTCTGGACACTATGGTGTCACCATCACTTAAACGTTGGGATGGAGTTATGCTGTCTAGTACTCCATAGGAGATTTTAAACAAGAAAAAGAGTAAATTTGTAACGACAAGAATAGAAGAAAGAAGGTCCATTGATTCCCAGCTCTTGACCTCTTTCGTTCCTGTACACGTTCAAGATAGGCCATCTAATAGTTAAGGGCCATTAGAAAGGTATAAACCGTGAACGACATGGCAGTTGACTTGGATGCATGCCTTCTAAAAAAGAAGACTAAGAATGTGTTTAAATAGAGATTATTGTAGCTTCATTTTTTGAACTTGCCTTTTTTTTTTTTTTTTTTTTTTTTTTTTTTTTTTTTTTTTTTTTTTTCTGCTGCTGGGGACAAAGTGCGTAGTGTGCGCACACTACGCACACTGGTCATGTACTTTTTTAACAATTTTTTATTAAAATAAGTCCCGTAGTACTATTCACACATTTAAAATTATTTTGCTAATAGTGTTTTCAGTTTTCAATTTTCAGTAATAAGTTCTATCCAAACGGACCCTAATAGGCCAAGAAGACTTGGGTTGGCAGTTTGTTGCATTAAAATAAATAATTAGTATTTTAATAATATTTTAATTTATCATAATAGTAGTTTAATTGATTTGATTAGATTAATTTCTATATTTAAAATAAAAGCGCGAATGCGCCCACAGACATCTAGTGTTTTTGCACTGTGCAGCACTGTAACTACAACTATGCTTTAGTTTAGTTAGTCACCTTTTTTTTTCGTTTATTCAACCCTTTATTTATTCAATCGACACTGTAGCTACAGTGCATAAAGTTGTTTTTTTTTTTTTTTTTTTGTTTTTGTTTTTGTTTTTTTTTTTTTTTTTTCAGTAATCGATTTATGTTTTTTTTTTCTTTTAAATATGATGTAAACTGACATTTATATTGTTATACTGACACAAAAAATTTCACAATATTTTCACAATTATTGACGTGTCAATTTCTTACAAGTCAAAATAAAATAATAAAATATGAGACTATAGCCAACCACAACTGAAAATAAATATTTTTAGAAAATTGTTACAACACTTATTGTTATCACAATATTTTTACAATTGTTGAGATCTCAATTTCTTATAGATCAAATAAAAAAATGCTAAGTCCACAACATTTTAACATCAATTTCTATTGTTCCTAAAGTTTTTTTTTTTTTTTTCTAGTGATCGGTTTGTGTTTTTTTTTTCTTTTAAATATTATATAAACTGGCATATATATTGTTATACTGACACAACAAATTTCATAATATTTCACAATTATTGAGGTATCAATTTTCTTACAAGTCGAAATATAATATTATATATATATATATATATATAATATATATATATATATGAGACTGTGACCAACCATAATTGAAAATAAATATTTTGAGAAAATGTTACAACACTTATTGTTATCACAATATTTTCACAATTATTGAGATTTCAATTTCTTATAGATCAAATAAAAAAAAAAAAATGCTAAATCCACAACATTTTAACATTAATTTCTACCGTGCCTAAATTTTTTGTTTCCCAGTAATCGGTTTGTGTTTTTTTTTTCTTTTAAATATTTATGTAAGCTGGCATATATATTGTTATACTGACACAATAAATTTTACAATATTTTTACAAATATTGAAGTATCAATTTCTTACATGTCAAAATAAAATAATAAAATATAAGACTGTGACCAACCACAATTGAAAATAAATGTTTTGAGAATAACAATAACAATGTTATTAGTTTAAAACCAATAATAACTTGTCATGTAAAATTTGTTCTAAAAATGTTATGAATGTAACATTTCTGTCAAATAAAATAAAAAAATATCTATTCAGATCCTAAAAATGAAGATATTGTGAAAATATTGTGATATTTTGTTGTATTCTTAGAATTTTTTTCTTAATATAGTCAAATTAGGTGAGCGAAAATTCATGATTTCACACATAAAATCTATATTAATTTTCTCACTACTAGGGCAACACGTGCCTTGCACATGCAGCCAACACTAGTATATATATAAAAACCATACTTTATTATGATTAGTATGTAATATAAGAAGTACAAAGTTTCCTTCTCTGGACACTATTGTCTCACCATCACTTAAAGGTTTGGATGGAGTAATGCTGTCTACCCCACACCATGGGAGATTTTAAACAATAAAAAGAGTAAATTTGCAACGGCAATAATAGAAAAAAGAAGTCCCATTGATTCCTAGTTCTTGACCTCTTTGGTTCCAATAAATAAGTTGAACATAGGCCCCTAATTGATAAGGGCATTTTCGTCCAATAAGAAAACAAACCTTCCTCATCTGTTGGGACGAACAAACTTCGCTCATGGCTCTTTAACTAGCAACCATCCACCTCCTAAGTTGTTCGTCGGACATCATCCAGTTAAACCGACGGTTGGCCCATACGTAACAACCATTCGACAGAGGACTAAGTATGCCAACGAAGAGATGTCAGAACCCACAAGACCCTTGCATCACATACCAGTGGACGAAGTATCCATGTCGACGGATGGATGACCATGTCAACGAGTGTGCATGGTGGGTCCCACCGATTTTTGCTTGTCCCTCGCTCATGAGTCTCTACATAAAAATAACTTGCACGCCATGTTTAAGGACCCAACTATACGTTTGTATCTTCCCTATATGGGAAGATAAAACTTAAGATCTCGAGACCTTAAACCCAAGATCTTCTCTACAAGGAAAAATCCTTCATTCATGGGATCCTTGTGAACCCCTATACCACTATATAAGCGCCAAGCCTTTTCCTCTCCTAGGTACACAAAAAATCCCTAGCTCTCTCACTATAGAATTCTTGGAGATCTTTCATTCGCTGACTTAGCTTTCGGAGGGTTTTTAGCCAGCACTTCACCAATGCTCTCTGTTGGTTCTTGTTTTCTTGTTCTTCAGGTACCCATTGGAGTGTTTGTTGAGGACTCTTTTTTCGCCCCACGTGGCACTACTTCATTGGCAACCCATGCCACATCAAAATATTATTGATTTTTTGGGTAAATCTCTTTAAAGCCAAAATAAGCTTATATCTCATGGATTGGGCTTGCATGGCCTGCGTGATTCTTACTTCAAGAAGCGGATTCATGGTCTACATTTCCTTTTCATCAATTGCGATTATAACCACACAACATCATCAACATCAACATATGGATCGAGCTTAAGCAATGAATCAAAGCTCACAACCCATATTACCTCTCTTACACTCATGGCAAGCAGCTTCTTCAACAAGAGCTCATATTTACATAAAATGATAACAAAACCCAAGGTATGTCATCTCATCTTCGGCTTATGATCCAAGCTCATAAGTCTCTTTGGGAAACTTTGGGAGTCGTGATTTGGAGGGCCAAGAGATATGTTCAGTAAGCTCCAGCGGTTTAAAGTTGATAAAAGAGACATGTTGTTTGGCGTGTCTTCTTCAACTCCCTAAACTCTGATGAGTCCGTGTGTAGCGGGTAACATATGGTAAGCATCTCTTATCACATAACACTTTAGATGATAAAATTTCCTATTGCTCTTTTCCTAAAACCTAATGTTCATCATGTGACAAATATTCCATATCTCCAGCCATATAACTACTAGGAACATAACTGTTCATTCAATCCGTAGCTGTTGCAATACAAATTTGGAAACTTCATTATATTATTCTACATAAATCTTACTACTGCTTTCAGCTAAAATCCAACTCAAACACATGGCCTAATCTGATTGGCTATCTTTTATCTCCAACTATATACAAAATATTCATTATATCTTTTATACCCAGCTACTGTCTACCACAATTAGACTATATATTTCTCTGCCAGCTGCTAGAGCAGGACATTAAATACTCTTCTTGCCCACCAAGATTATATCACAGCACAATGGGACCTCAACTAAATCTCTAAAGCTTCATTAACTTTCAATCAATCCTTCTATTACTTACTACAAATGTATTGTAATGAAACCTTGCACAAAAAAAAAACACCCAAAAGGGGAAACATTTTCAGCATAACCAAGCAGTGTATTCAACACTTGACACCTGGCTAGGAGTGATATTAGTAGCCATTTAATGCTAAAATCTTAGCTACTAGCTGCTATACCCAAGATAACAAGATACCCTTGAAAGAGATCTCACTATTTTCAGCCAAAACTATAAAGTAAATGCTGAGTGACCTCTCCAACACTCTGAAATCACCATGCTGACCTCTTTTGCTTCTGCCCAAAGTGACAGCTGTTCCTGACAGCTGGGACAGCTTTTCCTGACAGCTGTGACAACTTTTTCAAGATAGATGTAAAAGCTGACCCAGTAGCCTTAGTATTACTTTTTTTTTCCACATTTGGCTAAAACCAAAACCAGCTAAACTAACCATATTTTTCTTACCAAAATACCTTCCTTTTCAGTTACTTTTTCCCCAGCAGCTCTTACCCAAAATAGCAAGAACATCTTGAACCTAAACTTACCATTTTTGCTCAAATCTTAAGATGGATTTTCTGAATATTCATTACTATTTGGGACAGATTTTGACTAAGATTCTTTGCTAAAATACCCCTTTAAACTCAGCTAAATAGGACCAACGGAGAAGAACTCTTTTACAAACCTCTCTATTCTCTCTCCTTAAGCTCTGAATGAAGTTTTGAGATTTAAGTTTCAAAATCAAGAACTAAACTCTTCAGCCCTTAGCTCATAAATTCCTTCATAAGCCCTCATCCATCCTCCAGCAGAAAATCCTAGCAATACATACCAGCAAAAAAGCCCAGTAGTAAATTCTAGAAACCTTGCTAAACACACTGCAACACTATTACCCCTCATATACTCATTCTCTCACTCTCTATATTTAGAAAATACACCTATCTTACTGCTTGCATCTCCAAATGCCTAAACACACCTCCATACTCTTCTTTTACAAAATCTTTCCTCTTGGAAAGAAATCTCTACAACTTCAATGGTTATAATCTTATATTTTTACTATCTTTAACCACCATATCTCTCATACTTCCATATATCATGCATATTACAAATGCTACATCCCACAAAACACTCATATCTCTAAACATCTCTTTCTCCACTTCTCATACACAATCTCATATACATTTACTACACCATTACATATAACACACTACACTCTTCTAAACTTCATTCTCATACTCTCTCACTCTGAAGTTCTATTGTTTTGCTGCTCATAAAAACATATCAATACTCTTCTCTATCTCTTATACTAAAAGCCCTTCTCATGGAAGGCACAAACTTCTAATGCTAAAGCCCTTTTCCTAGAACGCACCAAGATCTCATATCAAAGCCCTTCTCATAGAAGACACAAATCCATCTTTCATAAAGCCCTTCTCTTAGAAGGCACAAATACTCCATATAAAAGCCCTTCTCATGGAAGGCAATATTATTCATAACTTGACAACAACTAACAGAGCATTGTGAAAGGGAAAACTCATTTAAGTGCTTGATAAGAGGGGCAAGCTTAACCAGCCCCTACACACATCTGGGCACACTCACTCTCCCTCTAGTTGCACCTATTTTTCCCCTTCAATCTTGAAGTTATCGTGACAGACTGCCTCTCTACCGCTGGGGTCACTCTGCTGGGATATTATCAGCTCACAGAAGCTGTACAACTGGGCTACAAACCATATGAAGATAAGTGATTTTGCTTCCTTATCTTTTAATTTACGTTATTGAGTACATGATTACCTCACATTTAAATACATATTATTTTATTTCAACTACTATTACAACTATTAACCAAGGCTTAAACTCATTTAAATGAATGATAAGAGGGGCGAGTTTAACTAGCTTCTACCGCTGGCATTCTGCTGGAATATTACCAGCTCACTGATGCTACACAGTTGGGCTACAAACCATATAAAGATAAGTGACTTTGCTTCCATATCTTTAAATTTACATCATTGAGTACATGATTACTTTACTTCTAAATGGATACTACTTTATTTCAACTACTAATCAAACCCATTATATCAAACACATATTACATATTTATTCGACCATTATCGTGATTCTTAGACTTTGACTTTAATGGTTTGCTAGGCTTAATTGTACACCGGTAGCCGTTGGACCACGTGGCCCAATGTTGAGTTTCGGGATGCAACTCCCCAAAACAAACCCGAGTCTAGCAAGGTCACCCCTCCAAAGGACCACACATGGTTGAGCAACAGAAAAAGGCCCCCAAACAGCGTTCAAGAACAATTAGCTTACTGACGATTTTTGGGCATCATCAGTTGGCGTCGTTTATAGGGAATGAGTGATTAGCCATATTACTGCTTCTAAGACAAAAAAATGCATGGTCCAAACATGATTGACAACTACCATCAACCAGGAGACAGGGAACATCCCCCCCCCCCCCCCCCAACGCCTTGGAAAGACAAGTACAAACCCTGACAGCGATAGTTGAGTAGCTTACGAAGCGCAACAAGGAGTTGGAGCAGCAGTAAAACCAAAGGAAAGAATGACCTCCTAAGGATTAGTATGAAGAATGGGACAACGAAGAGTAGAATGGTAGTCACCTCCTGACGGAAGGCTAATGGGAAAGGGAAGATCAGGAAGAAAGCAACATCCCCAGCAGGTGAGATCAGCAGGAAGATACCAACCGCCCATTGGAACTAGAGAGTAGTGCAATATGCATGGCACAAGACATGTAGATGATGAAGGAGAAGATGAACATGATGATGAACGCCATAAAGGGATGAGTATCCACCAACCTGGATGAGCTAGTTTAGTGGATTGACTTACCCTTCACAGCACAGTAACTTCCTTCCCCCTTCCAACCAAGTTCCAGATGCCACATGTGGAAGCATACGATGGATCATGGGACTCACCAAATCATCTGGAATCATTCATGACCCTTACGCACCTAGAAATGGTCTTAAATGAGATCATGTGTATGGCGTTCGCCACCACACTTAAGGGACTAGCTAGAGTATGGTTCAACAAGTTAGCCCCTAACACCGTCTCTACCTTCAAGGAATTGAGCAGACACTTTGTCACCCACTTCATTGGAGGCTAGAGGTACAAGAGATCTTCAACAAGCTTTCTAAACATCAAGCAACGTGAGGATGAAAGCTTAAGATCATATGTGACTCGATTCAATATGGAGTCCCTTTTGATTGACGAGGCTGACGATAAGGTCTTGGTCACTGCATTCACCAATGGGCTCCGATTAGGAGAATTCCTCTTTTCCATCTACAAGAATGACCTAAAAAAGATGATGGCTGACATGTTTTACAAGGCCACTAAGTATATGAACGTTGAGGATGCCATGATAGCTCGAGGGAGCAAACTGAAGAAAAGGGAAAGACAAGACAACCCATGTCAGGACAGAGGAAGAAAGTTTGCTTGGACGAATGATCGAAGGGACGATAGGAGACCAAGACCTCTGCCTAAGAGGACTGTCAACTTCACCTTGATAAAAACTTTGGGAAACGTAATGAATTGAGCTCATGGAATGAGAGGCACAATATTATGAATTTTATCATCTAAAACTACAAGTAAAACAAAAATATAACTTTTAAGTGTGTCAAAAAAAATGGAGACATTGATTTTCTTATCAGTCAGTGTTTGTGCCTTGGAATTCTTTCTAGTGCTGGCCATAACTTTCTTCAAAATATTGTCTCTTACTCGAAATTAATTTCTTCCCATTGAACCTAATGTTAAATACACTCAATAGTTTTTTTTTTTCAATGATTGTAGTTGTGGAAAATGCCATGTCAAGTCAAAAAGAGTGAGGCTTAGCAATTTGCTAATCAAAATGGTTTAAGTACCAACATTCATTTAACAAAATAGGGTTAATAGAAAGTCATGTACTTTACATGTGAAAAGGTGAAGCAATCATTATCTAAAATTGTGATTATTGAGAATGCCTTTTTTGAAAGTTTCATGAATGTGAACCAAACTTTTGACATTAAACAGTAATGATTTGTAGGAATTCATTGCAAAATGGGTAACTAGTGGTGGTTTATCCTAAATTTGACATTCTCATACCTCATTTTATGAAAGTTGTTTTGCTTATTACTTTTTTTTTTTTTTTGCATAAATTGAAGGAGACCTTTCGCATTTTGTCCAAAGAACTAATAATTCTGAAGGATTGATTTTAGGATCTGTTTGGTTGGGGGTGGAAAAGTGGGAGAATAGAAAATGGTGGGAGGACAGAAAAATGGGAGGATAGAAAATATTTTAATTTCCCAGCTTTTTGTTTGGTTGAGAGTGAAAAAGTGGAGGAATGAAAAAAGTGAGTTTGTATAAATTTACTCATGCACAATTAAAACAAAAAAGTGACAAACAACCAAAAAAATAAAAAATATAATCACCCAAATTTATTGAAAAATAAAAATCATGTCTAGAAAAAAAATCATGTCTAAAAAAAAAAAAAAAGGAATGAGAACAAAAGAAACACTGAACAAGGGTACTAAAGCCCAGGAAAAAAAAATAACAAAAATCAAACACTTATTAAAATTGGATTTAAAAACACACACACACACACACACAACACAACACAACTCAACACGTAGTGATGCCCATGTGCAACTTACACATGAGAATTTTTATCCTTCACTTATCAAACTTTCCCCCACCAAGTTTTCTCCCCATTTTCATGGAGAAAACTTTTTGGTGGGCTCCACCATTATTTTCCCCTCCCCCCTCTCAACTAAACACCCTCCAAAAGTTTTCCTTCATCATTTTCTCAAAAAAAAATTTCCATCCTCCCTAAAATCCACTCTACCATACACACCCTATAATTTAAAGTAAATTGCTTGAAAAACGATTAAGAAACAGCCTCTTGCATGAGCACTCTTTGTTCTTGAGAGGATGTTTTAGGGTTCAAAGAAATTTGTTCAATTCTCTTGGAAACCTAAAAACCCTAATTTAAGCAGTAACACTCAGAGAATGGATCAGAAAATATAGGAAATTTGAGAGCCTAAAACGTATGCCTCCCAGATCATAGAAAAAAGGTTGTTTCTCTAGAGGGTGAAAAGTGTGCTGAATAATGAGATGCCTCCTCTATTTATAGTGATTTGAATGCTGAAAAAAAAACAAAAAAAAACAAAAAACGTATGGAGGAAATCCTAAAAAAAAAAAAAAAAAAAAGAGATTTGGATAAGAGTAAGCTGATTTTTCAGATTAGAACCAGATTCAGCTGAAATTTTGATAGCTGAAGGGAAATTAGATTCTCTACAACTTTTCCAGAAGATAGCCTAGTTTGAATTTTGAGTTCTACTATGCCAAAAGTGCCTCAGAATGTGAATCTGAAATCTGTTACTTGATTAGCACGTTTTTAAGGTGTTTTCCAACTCTAAGACTATATTTGGACGAATTTTAGAATTATTTTCATGATAAACCTCATTCCAAAGTGATAATTATGACTTTTAAAATAATTATTTTGAATATAATTATCCCGAAAGCCTAATTATCAACAGTCTTTATATATTATCAGCTTATTTGTTTTAATCATATGCAACAAATCTCACTTTAAGAAAAATACTCCACCAATCACATAAATTCATTTAATTAATTTTAATCATCAACCAATCAAAATTAATTTCAATTAATCACACGTGATCGGCTTCACCCCATACAATGTATGCTGACCGTGCAAACTTGATCATGTTATATCTTTCGATCTAACGGTACGATTTGAAAACCGAGCATACCGTCATGACCGTTAGAACCTCAAGATCATTTTCATGATATACAATGAATAGACTGATGCATGAAATGCAAGAAAAATTGATACATGTGATGCAAGAACAAAATGATGCATGTAATGCAACAATGATTTTTTTGGGTACATAGATGGTCACTCCAGTTATCTTCCTTGATTAAACATGGGTGCAAAATCGAGTATCTACACATTTTTGCCATGTCTCTTTACTTAATTGCAGTTGATGATTTAAATAGGGAATGTTTCTTCTTAATTCTTCATTCCCTTTGTATCTTAAGATTCTCTCAAAGAACCTTAACCCTCACGAAATGTCAAAACTTTCTTCCACTAGTTCTAATTCCCCAAAACACACCTCCAGTTCCTCTGAGAGCGCTCCAAGCCCTTCAAACAACCACATTCCTTCTCCACCACCAAGCCTTGTGCATCCCCCTCTCCCTTTTCCCATACATCCTTTGCCTCCTCAAGCCTTCATCCCTGAAGAGGTTGCTCCCTTCAACTGAAGCAACGAAGAAAGAGAAGACTTGGAGGAAATTCAGCTAAGGGTTGAAGAAGACACTGAGGATGTAGCGCTTGCTGCTTTCATGGATGCCCCTTCTAGGCACAAGAGAAGGTGCAAACCCTCTCAATCAGGCTCGAAGTTTAGCTCTTCGGACCCTTCTAACTCAAAGGAGTCAGACTCCTCTGATGGCTCTGACTTAGGGGAGGATGAAGGCGAGGAAGGGGATGATGAGGATAGGAAGAAATGGAGTATCTGGCTTTAGACTATCTCCAAAAGGACTTTGGGGATGACTTAGATGCCTATGCACCGTAGTCTCCTTGATTTGCTCACCTTCAAACCAACAATTTTTTTTTTTTGTATTTTATTTATTATGTTTGTTTTTGTTTAGCCATCTATTGGCTTAGGTTGTAAAACTTTAATTTTCTTTGTTTTTTTAATTATTTGTGTTTTTATATAGGAAATGGGTGATAGGCCACAAGGGCTAAATCATGTAAATCCCTCTTTTCAATTTTGTAAAAATTTAAACACAAAAGAATATATGAAAAAGAAAAAGAAAGTTTGTTTTATTATATGTTTATTGTTTATATACATTTATGTTATGCTTTATGTTTATTTTACCATATATAAATTCCTACACAAAGACATAAAAATTCAAACAAGTCAATTAACAAAAATAAAATGGAACAAAGTAAACTGAACCTGTTGGTGAAGGGTCACGCCTTTACAATTTGTTTGTGAAGGCAGTTTCCTTGATTTCAGCACCATCAACTGCCCTTTTTGTCAGAGATTCAGTTCTTTTCCTTTGCTAACACGTATCAAGTTTGAAAATATATCTCATTTTTGAACAAGCTTCTTTTGGAGGGAAAAGATTAACTCCTTAAAGTATAAAAGGAAAAGAAAATATTTCCCTTCCTTATTTCTCTCTTTTTCCCTTATCTTCTTCTTCAACCCGAAACCCAAAATTCTTTTCAAACACCAAATCATGGGTGTAAAATGTGGCCTAAGATCTAGTTCTGCAAATTTTTTAGAACCTACACCTTCGATAAGCAGCAAGCCCCTTCTAGGGGGAGATGAAAATCCTCCCATAGAGGAACAGTGGATTATCCCTCCCTTCTTCGAAGACTATTTGTTTGATAAAAGTCTTGATTGAGATTCAGCCCCTTGTTTTGAAGACCTTCCCAACACAGCATGTGGGGAACGTAATGATCTTCTGACAATGGATCTAGAGTTAAAGCACATTCCTAGGCTCAGTACTTGCAGAGGGGACTTTGCTCCCACCACATATGTGGTCTTCAAATCCCACACTTCCGTCATCTCAATAGATTTAGTAAGGCCAACAGTGAAGCTAATAGAGATTTTAGGGATACCCAGAGAAACTACTTTAGAAATTGTGGAAAAATATGTGATAATGCTATCGCTCATAATCTCCTTTACCAGGCTAATATGAAGGCTAAGTTAAGGAAAGAAAGTTTCAAGTGGGAGAACCTATTTGGAAAACTGCACTGAATGTACTGGGAGTGGCTGGAGCTGTTAAACACGAGTTTTCTCCAAAATAGGAAGGACCATATATAGTGGAAGAAACACATCCAACATGACACTATTGGCTAAAGGATCAAGCAGGTATAAAGGCATATAGCCCCATTAACAGAGCTCACCTTAAAAAATATCATGCTTAATTTTGTAAAAATATTTTGTTGCCATAATGCCAAACTGATGTTATGTTCCACGATACTTATAGCATATAAACAAAGTCTTCTATTCAACTACGTCATATTCTATTGTTCATGATATGCATGCAAAGTCTAGATAACTTAACTGAATAAAGCATAGTAAAGTTTATAATACAACCACACAGCCTTTCAATTGCATAAAATATTACAACTTGAAAATTAGATAATGTTTGTAAGAGAACCAATGTTTTCAAGAGAGAAGTCTGGATTGCTTAAAGCTCCTAGCTCGCCTTCCAACTTTTCAACCTTTTTCCTTAAAGAGTTACATTCTGTCGTGACACCTTCTAATTGAGCCTGAAGGGCAAAACTCACTTCTTATTCCACTTTAAGTCTGTTGATAGATTCTTGGAGCTGAGTGATTGAAGTGCTACGTGCCTATAAGGTTGATTCTATTTCCTTTGCTTTGTTGATACAAGAGTTTTCCTTAACTCTTAACTTGCGAAGTGAGGACAAGGAAGCATAAATAGAGGGTCCTGCCTTCTTTAAGTCCCTCAATGCAGTGACACGACTCTTTAACCAGCCAACATTGACACTTTGTCTAGTTTAACAACTAAAGGGAAATGTCTGCTTAGGATCTTCTCATGAGGATATCCCTCAATAGATGGCGAGAGTCTCCATTGGCTTCCTCATGCATGCCATCAGCATATTCCTTCCAGAAATATCTGATCCATCCCCAGAAGTTGGCCTTGGAATCTTTGTCTCAGCCAACACTAGTATCTTCTGGTACTTCTTCGTTGGGGGCTTTCCCTTTTCTTGCTGCCTTTAGGACTGGTTTCTTTAAGGTTTTCTTCACTGCATTCTCTAGGAATTTCATGTCTTTAGACTCATCAGGAGATAAAGAGATATTGACTACCTCACCATCTCTGAATACAGGAAATATTTGTAAAGTTGAATTTATTCAACTATATGTTGGCTTTATTTCGTGTCAAATTTTCTTGTAATTTAGCATTTAGAAACCCTGTATTTATGTGAGAATAATGTAAAGGTTGTGTGTGAGAGAGTGTGAAGAATTAATCAAGTTTGTGCAATCAAGAGGCAACTCGCTACTGACTCGCAAGTGGTGACTTGCTGAAACGCATCACACATGTAGAGCATGCAGGAAGTTGAAGGGTCAGGATAGCTAGATCACTACAGGACAAAAATTACAGTTTAGCCATTCTATTATCTGGCAATTGGAACTCACAACACATCCTAGTCGCGAGTGACTCGCCCATGCACCATGTTTTGCTGAAAATTGAATTTCACGTTCCTTCTCATACCCTACTATATATACCTTTATATTCATGAAATATAGAAAGCTTCTAGAGTGAATTTTGAGAGATAAACCCTAGAGAACAACAAGATTAATTCATCCATAATCTTATACATTTGATGCTCCAAATTCGTCTGCTCTCACCCTCTCCATTGTCGTACCCTTGAAAGGATCTTAAGCCAAATCCTTACCTCACCATATTCATAGCAGTGAGAAGGTTCTTGATGTTTGAAAAGTAGTTCAAGAGAGAACCAATTCATTTTGGTTGATGCAATGGACTAATTGCGGGATCTGATAAGCTAAAGAAGACAAGGTTGAGCGTAACCCTGTTGGAGCAAAAATCTTGGAAGGCTTAGGTGCATCAGGCAGATTAGGCTTGGAGGAGGGTCTATTGCTATTCATGTATCTCAACTAATTTTCTAGGGAATCATTTTACCACTTGGAGGGCGGTGGAGAGGGTTTTTGCCGAGTTCTTCGGTTTTCTCTTCAATAACACGTGCTAGTGTTAGCTTGCGTTTGCTTCTCTATCCCTTACTCTTTGCTATTAATTACTACTATGTTGTGATTAAATTATGGCTTAGAGTAGTTTGCATATTTGGGTATAGCTTATATTTATTATTTCGTGCATATATTATTTGAGTATAAGCTTGCTTTTGGTAATTTTGAATTTGGGGTCTAAACATTCACAAGTGTTTTACACATTTAGTGGGCTTTCAGTCTTAATATCTTGTGGACATCTTCTAGAGAGGGAAAGATTTCTTGACACCCTGTGAAGAAGGTATGAGTAGTGGGATTCCATCGATATAGAAGGGAGAGAAGACTTTCATTGTCCTTGTTGATCTCCAGACTAGAGAACTTTCCAGATGCCAATAACAATTATGAAAATAAAAAATCATAAAAAGAATAACTAATCTCTCTTTCAAATTTATGAAATACCACGCGCCTTTGAAGCGATGGTCACTCCACAAGTTTAAATACTTGTAGGATGTTAAGGGGTGGGGGGGGGGGGGAGAATGGCTGAGGTTCAGGTTTCTAAGAGGGAGCTTCACACACATATGCATTTAGATTAAACTAGAATAGAATTTCTATCTTTGTATAAACAAATTATTTTTTTGGAAAAATAATTATATGAGTAAGATATTTCCTAAAATATATCTTAAGTTTGATTAAAAATGGTTTTATTCAATTGTCTTCATGGTTTTATTATTGTATTGTCACCAAACAAATGAATAACAATAAGTATTACATTACAGCATTTTGTATTCCTCGTAATAAGTATTCTTATTCTTATATGTGGCGTGTCTTTATGTTAAAACCATTTTTTCCTCTCCCTTGTATGTGTGTGCATGTTTGTTTCTATAAAAAAAAAAGTTTTCTTATTCCTATGTAATTACCATTATAGTTTACTAAACGTGCCCTTAGTTGAGAGAAGCTATTACTATATACTAGGGGAAAAAAATTAATAGATTGATATTTAATATTATGAGCAATCTTCGTTAAGAGAGCAATTAGGTGTTAGTATTCCATTGACTTAATAATGATAATCCCTTTGCTCATGGTTAGTGGTCGGAAATTTGCTTTTGAGAATCAAATAAAAATATGATTAAATTTTCTTCATGTATATACTATATTCCATTATTCATACTTTCTAGTTATTACTTTGTGAAATGGTTTTATAAAACAATTTAAAATATAAATTAGTGCATTCAATAAATGTACTATAAAATATAAATATTTATTAAATTTGATCAATTATGCCAATATTGCTATAAATTTTTTTTTTTGTGTGATATTTTTAACTTATCTTTAATCAACAACCATATGCCTTTTATAATAAAAAAACAATCATTAGGTTCTGTTCAAATAAATAATATAAAAGATAAAGCATCTTAATTTAAGTTACAAGTTGTGAAGGGTAAAGATTAAAACCTTAATTTTTTTTCTTTAATTTTTTGAGATAATTGTTAAGATAAATAAGTGATCATTATAATTTTATGAATGTCAATTAATTTAAGTAATTGGTATATACAATTTGTCACTAATGATATTTTGACTCTATTTAAACTAATTAAGTAATTGGTATATACAATTTTACAATAGGGATAAATTGGAACCCTTTTTTTTAATACAAGATAGAATTTCTACTCTAGCCTAATCTAAGTGTATATGTGTCTGAAACTCCCTCCTGGAGACTTGAACCCCGGCCCTTGCCCTCACATCCCACAAGCATTTATACTTGAGGAGTGACCACTGTACCAAGGGTGTGCGGTAAATTGGAACCTTTAAAAGTGTGAGATTTATAAATTTTGAAAACACCTCTAAATTATGAAGAGAGAGAGAGAGAGAGAGAGAGAGAGAGAGAGAGATTCCTCCTTTAAAACTATTGGGGAAAAAGCCAAGGATCATATGGGTTAGTGACATTCCATCCTTTTTTTTTTCTTTTTTTTTTCGGGAGTTTTGGAGGTAAAATATTAATTTCCTCAACTTACACTTGGAGTTAAAAAAAAAAAAATAAAGTAAATTAATTAACTCATTATTTCATTCATTACTCATTAGTTAGTTAACCATATATTGATTATTAGGGCGTGAGCAATTAAGGCAATTGGTCAATGAGCATGTGCATCTGGGCTGTGAAATTATAGATTTTGAGTATGAATTTGGAAGCAAAGCTAAAAGGAGCACCACCACAACCACAACAACAAAAATCAATCATTTGATTTTGATGCGGGGTCAAGTCAATGAAGCATCCAATATATGCATTCAAATATTAATATACTAAATATTTACTGTTTCTCTCACTAAAAAAAAAAAAGCTGGCATTTAATAACAAACGTATGCAATGGGTTTGCTAAACTTGCATTCTAAGCATTCGCCAACACATTTATTTTTTTATTTTTTATTATAGCTTTGCTTCAGGGTTTAAAGCCACAATGATGCCGAAAGTTCATAGATCGAAGAAGAAGAAGAAGAAACTTCTGGTATGGATAATGCATGTGAAACTTATAGTTCTAGCCTCTACTCATAATTAAAAGTCATATTTCATGGGTATGATTTAGAACCAAAGAACTAATTATGTTCAATTAAGATGATGATACATTTTATTTAAACTGGCTTGTAACCTCATGCATATGCATGGATACACTTAAAAATATACAATAAGATGCATAATATAATTCCTATATATATAATTTAAATACTATTGATGTCATTTTTATATTTTATCAATTCTTTATAAAATTTTGTAAGGATATTATTAGGTATAAAATGTAAATTGTCCATATTTTTTTTTAATTATTATGAAGCACTTTTTTTTTTTAGGATTCATTTATTCTAAACTCTTTGGTTTTTGTACTTAATAACTCACTTGGATGAATATTTAAGATGTGGTCCCACATTTGATTCTAAAATTAAAAAAAATAAAATTATTTAAGAATAAATAATTTAGGACACATGACATAAAATTAGAGCTCTAATTTGGAATTTTAATTTCAGTTTCTCTCAGCTTCACCTATTATTATATATATAGATAATGGGGGGGAAAAAAAGAAGAATTAGTGACAAAGGCTAATTAGGGTGATCTATCTTGCTTGTCAATTCCAACATCAACCTAGCTATAACCAGATACACCTTTTTTTTCCTTTTCCCTTAGCCACACATGTTTCTCTGAAGGAACCTAATATAAATCACTGCTGTATTGCTAAATAAAATTCTAATTTTCATTATAGAACAATATGGTAGTAGGCTACTAGCTTTAAGGTCTTGTAGCTTAACTAATATTTACAGTGTTATCAATTAGGACATTCAATGTTGAAATGTTACTCCCCCAATCATCAAGTTACTAAAAAAAATTAAATGACAATGCTGGCAAGGACTTGCGCTAGATAGTTTTGACCAAGTATTTGGTGAAAAAGATTACAACCCAAAATTACTGTTTGATAGTAAATAGAACAAAGCTATTGATCGGTTGATTCAATAAGAAATTGGGAGTTAATTAGAACTCAAGTTAGATCACCTAACTACGATATATATCTTTGGAGAAACTACTTATTGAAGTTAATTGTTTTCTGATTCATTTTCATGAATAAGTGATTTGAAAAGTTCAACCAACCCATTTTCAAAGTCTGAAGCGGATTAATATAGGTATTGAAAAGGTATTTTAATTTTGTCCATAAATATAGATATAATACTGTTCATTTTATTTTGGATTCTATCATTGGCTCTTATCTCATATATTTCTTTGTTTTTATCTTCCAAACCCTACTATTTACTTCTCTTTTTCAAATCCAAATCATCCAATTCTAAAATAAAAATAAATAAAAATCCAATAGGCTTTAATTTGCTATTATTAAGGAATCCTGATATTGAAAGTTTTGAAGCACCCTTGAGCAACTACCTGTGGCACTCTGCCATCTTAATCGATGATCATTTTTTGTCAATTCTACAATATAACGTATGTGACAATCTGCCTGTTACTTAAATTGAATGCCTAACCTATCACTATATTATATGTTACTATTTTCCATACTTACTTATACTTGTACGTCTTTACAAAAATGAAACAAAAGAAAATTCTCAGCAAATGTCGGCCTTTTTCTGTCGACTAATTCATACACCACACAACAAGAACTTTCCATTCAACAATTTATAATTATGGGTTATTGTTTACTATTGGCTCAATCAAAGGCAATCATTCTACGTTTTGAAGAAATTGATCCCGCCAAATTTACTGTTATACTTGCGTCAATATTATGATTTATGAGAATATATATCATATATACATGTAATACATATATTTCGTATCCATGGGCTATTTGAACTTTGTAGCTTTATAATATGATTTTAGGGTAACCAAATTTACATCTCCTTTACAATTTCAGTTTACAAAATACTAAAAATATAAAGGATTATTTGCCACTGTATTCTAAGTTTTAATTTTTTTTTTTTTTTCTTGTCGTAAGTAACAAGATTCGACCCTTGGAACTAAAGGACAGGAGTAGATGTCATTAATTAAATTATAAGGCCACTCAAAGAGAATGGATGAGAAGTACCCTTCAATAACAAAAAAAAAAAAAAATGCTATAAATACAGTGGCGCTTTAGAAACGCCAACATAGGTATAGTTTTTTGTAGTGACAATATTTAAAATGGTAGATTATAATAAGTGCAACATGGCTTTTACAACACACACACACACACATATATATATATATGATTATCATTGACATTACTTTTAATATTTACAAAAATCATAATTTACCATTTCAGAAAATAAGTGAAATATGTTGCTTCAATAATTAATGCATGGAAATTTCAGACAAAGAGTAAGAAATTATGAGATGTAGATGAGGCATTTGCAGACAACGTTAACACTAAGGATGACAATTTTTCCCCACCCCTCCCCATTTCGCCCCACGCAAGTTTTCCCTGCCCTGCAAAGGTGGTGGGGCGAAAATGGGGTAAGATTTTAGCCCCGCACCACGAGATGTAGCCAGCATGGGTTTAAATTTTTTAGACCCACCCGTCCCCGCCCCACCTCGCCCCACGTTACTAAGAATTATAATTGTAAATTTTTTATATCCTAAAACTCTACTATTTAAACAACCATATCAATATTAGCTTATTTTATTCTACTCAATGTGGTTCTCTGTTAGGGATGGCAATGGGGTGGGGTGGGGCGGGGCCGAAGGATGGGATCTTCGTCCCCACCCCGCATGGTTTTGTCTTGCCCCATCCCCGCCCTGTCCCGCCCTACCCCGCATGATGGGGAAAACTTTCTCATCCCATCACCGCCCCTTGGGGCCCCATAAAGCCCTGCCTCACCCCGTAAAACTCTACTTTTTGTTAATTTGTCCTACAATTAGTACAAATCTTTTAATGAAACCTATTTTATTAATAAAAATATACTTAAAAAACCTGCACGGGGCGAAGCGGGAGAGGGGCGAGTTAAGCAGAGCGGGGGAAAATTGTCATCTCTATTCTCTGTCTTATTAAGTTATGTGTTATACTATGAGATTTTTATTTTTATTTTATTTTTTTTATGATTGTCTTGTTAAACACTTGGATGTATTATTCAATTTTTTCTAAAAATTGATTTGATTTTATGGGATAAATTTAGTTGTAATTTAAAATATATTTTTATATATGAAATAGGTTTTACTAAAAAAATTGTACTAGTTATAAGGCAAATTAACAAAAAATAGAGTTTTACAGGGTGGGACGGGTCTTCACGGGGTCCTAAGAGGCGAGAATGAAGTGAGAAAGTTTTACCTATCATACAGGGCAGGGCAGAAATAGGAAAAGACAAAGACCCCATCTTTTAGCTCCACCTCGCCCCATTGGCATTCCTAATTAACACCCACCCAACAGTGAACAAACATTCCATTTCCATAGTTCGCTATCTATATATACATAGGAAAAACTAATTAATAGTCAGAGCCCCATCACAATGCCATTTACATACAATAAATATCTGACTGCCTTGAAACAAACCAGGTACATATAATTTTATATCTGACAGTGTTAACTTTGAGGACCTAGTCGTCCACTACCACTAGATAGAGACATAAAGAAAGAGAATGTGCATGTAACTATGTTCTTCTTCATCGTTTATTTCTTCTTCAATATCCTTTTCAATTTTCATTTTCAACAACTACCACAACTAATAATGCAGCAGCCAGAAAAGGAAAAATAGCAGCTTTTTTTTGTTTTTGTTTTTGTTTCAGTAACATATATTTTCGTCACTGTACTAACCGAAAGCTATAATAATCATTACCACTGTTAACATATATAGTGTTGTGGGCTTTAGGCCTAACTAGTTTACTGTTTAGCACTTACTTGTACTACACTCATATTTACTTGTACTGCACTCATATGCCTCCTATATAAAGGCACTCATGTATATTCTTTCAGTGAGAAATACAATACTATTCAATTTCAGTATTTCTAACATGGTATCAAAGCCACTGCTCTGACTTTTTCTTTTTTGTAACTTGTCTTCTTGGTTGTAACTCCATTCTTAATATTACTTCTGCTGTCACAACAACTGCCACAGCCTTTCGCCATTGAACTTTCGAGTCTTCCAGACATCGTCCTCAGGTTCCGGACTGGTAGCAGCCGCCGTTAGGGAGTTCGAACACTGCAAAGACCACTGCCTTTTCCGACACCGCCGTGAATATTGCTCTGAAATTTTTTTCAAAGGTACCAAGAAGATCGTCTTGCTCCGATATACTTGTTCGTGAAAACCTCACAGTCATCGGAGTCTCCACGCGCCCTCACGCGCCACCCAAAGTTTTTGCACTACAGGTCACGCGCCCACGCAGCTTCACGCGCCGAACCGAGCCGCCACGCGCCGAAACTCCTTCTCACGCGCCGCCACGCACCAGATTGATCCTGCTGACGTCAGCCCTAGCCATGTCAGCTACCACGTCAACTTGCCACGTCAGCCTGCCACGTCATCGCTGACGTCACCTTCCAGCGCGCTGCTGACGTCACCGTTGACTTTTTGCGGCCCAGTTCTCCTACTCAGTTTTTCGCATAGATTTCATTTTTGCAATCCATTTTTGCATATTTTGCTTCTAAATGAAGAATAAGGGCAGGTCTTTTTCCTTTTGCAACAATCGTCGTCAACAATCTAGTAATCGCTTTTGCAATTTTTGCAAACATTTTGGCCATAATATTGAGACTTGCTTTCAGCGCAATAAATTAGCTTTTTCAGGTTCTTCTGCCACTATTGCTAACATTGAGAGTGTCCAACCAATGGCTCCCGTCTTTGCACAGTCTAAGTCTTCAGGTCGCACTTTCACCATGACCACAGATGACCTTAAAAACATCATCGCCAATATCATTCGTATGGTTGGTAATGCATCTTATTCCTCTTCTCTCTGAGCTTTGTCCAGTATGTCTCCTCCTCTTGCTTATGGATTCTGCTTGTTGCAATCACATGACACCTCATTCATCCTTATTTTCTGAACTTAAACCTGCACCACATCCTCTTACTATTCGCACAACAAATGGTTCCACAATGTCTGTCATAATATAGGTTCCGTTTCAACCTCCAACTTCTCCATTTCTGGGGTCTTTATGTTCCTAACCTTTCTTACAATTTGTTTCTGTGGGACAATTAGCTGAGTTGGGTTATCGAATCATATTGATTATTCTGGGTGTATTTGTAGGATCTAAGGACGGGACAGGAGCTAGGACCGGTCCCAGAGTTGGGAGTATGTTTCCCATGGACAACCTTCGTCTTCCACTTGTTGCTCCTTTCTATTGCGCAGCTGCTACAGTTTCCTTTATTCTTCTCTTGCTCTTTGGCATGCTCGACTTGATCGTGCATCTTTTTCCCGTGTACAACAATTGGCTTCTAGAGGTTTGCTAGGTTCAGTGTCTACAGAAAATTTGATTGTGTTTCATGTCAATTAGGAAAACAACCAGCTTTGCCTTTCAATTCTGTGAATCTATATCCACTTATATATTGACCTTATTCATTCTGATGTTTGGGGACCTTCCTCTGTCTCTAGTATGTGGTGGATCTCGATATTTTGTTGTCTTTGTTAATGATTACTCTCGCTATAGCTGGATTTTTAATATGAAACATCGTTCTGAATTATTGCAAGTGTATTCTAATTTGCAAAAATGGTTGAAACTCAATTTTCTAAACGTATTAAAATTTCGATCTGATAATGCTCTTGAGTACACTCAATATGCTTCCAAGTGTTTTGCATTCCTATGGCACTGTTCATCAACTAACTTGTCCAGGTACCTCTCAGCAAAATGTAGAGTCGAACGAAAACTTCGTCATATTCTTGACACTGTTCGTGCTCTTCTTCTCTCTGCCAAAGTTCCTGCTCTTTTTGGGGTGAAGCTGCTCTTCATGTTGTTCATATATTAATCGCATTCCCAGTCTTGTCATCCAAAATCAAACTCCATATGAGCGCCTTTTTGGGTCACCTCCATACTATCACCACCTACACTCATTCGGCTCAGTGTTTTGTTCTTCTTCAGCCACATGAGCATACAAACTTGAGCCTAGGTCAAGACTTTATTGTTTCTTGGTTATGGCGAAACTCAAAAGGGGTATCGGTGTTATGATCCTATTTCTCATCGTCTTCGTGTCCCCGCAATGTTGTCTTTTGGGAACATCGCCTCTTTGTCGAGCTCTCTCCTCCGTGCTTCTTTATCTCCTCTTCTGTCTTAGATCTATTTCCAGATGAGACGCAAATTCTTCTATAGCTGCTCCTGACCCTCTTATAGCTGATCCTGATCCTTCTGTAGCTGCTCCTGATTCTCCTATTAACTTCTCTGTCCAACCACAGAAATCCTTTATCCCTTTCCTAGTTCCCCTTTAATGACAGGGGAAGATGAACAGGTCGAAGACGAGCTACCCAACCTTGATCCTGGTTCCCCTGCTCCTGCTCTGCCTGAAGATCATGTACAAGACATTCCACCTCGTCACTCAACTCGGGTAAGGTCCATTCTTGCACATTTACTTGACTATCATTGTTACACTGCCCTTGCTACATTGCACGAGCCTCACACCTATCGTGAGGCTTCCACTGACCCTTTATGGCAAATTGCAATGAAAGAGGAACTTGATGCATTATCTAAAAACCATACTTGGGACTTGGTCACTCTACCCCCTGGGAAATTTGTGGTTGGTTGTAAGTGGATTTACAAGATTAAGACTCACTCTGATGGGTCCATTGAGCGCTACAAAGCTCGTCTTGTTGCAAAAGGTTTTAACACAGGAGTATGGGATTGATTATGAAGAGACCTTTGCTCTAGTTGCTCGTATCTTATCTGTTGTGCCCTCTTAGCGTTGTGCTGCTAGTAAATGGGATCTTTCCAATGGATGTCAAAAATGCATTCCTTAATGGGGATTTGAGTGAAGAAGTTTATATGCAACCTCCTCCTGGTCTCTCTGTTGAATCAAACAAGGTTTGTCACCTTCGACGTGCACTTATGGCCTTAAACAAGCTCCACGTGCTTGGTTTGTCAAGTTCAGCTCTACCATCTCTCGTTTGGGTTACATGGCCAGTCATTATGATTCTGCCTTTTTCTTCGTCGCACTGACAAAGGCACTATTTTACTTCTCCTGTATGTGGATGATATGGATCATAACTGGTGATGACCCAGTGGCATACAAGAACAAGATTTCTCAGTCAGCAGTTTGAGATGAAAGATCTTGGACATCTCAGCTACTTCTTGGGTCTTGAAATCACTCATTCTACAGATGGACTTTACATTACTCAAGCCAAGTATGCCTCTGAACTCTTATCTAGAGCTGGACTCACTGATAGCAAGACTGTTGACACTCCAGTCGAGCTTAATGCGCATCTGACTCCCTCAGGGGGAAACCATTGTCTAATCCCTCTCTTACAGACGCTTAGTTGGCAGCCTAGTTTATCTCACTGTTACTCGTCCAGACATTCCTATGCTGTTCACCAAGTGAGCCAATATCTGTCTGCTTCACGATCGACTCACTATGCTACTGTTCTGCGCATTCTTCGGTACCTAAAGGGCACTCTCTTCCATGGTCTTTTCTACTCTGCTCGGTCTCCTCTTGTTCTCCGTGTTTTTCTGATGCTGATTGGGCATGAGATCCACCGATCGCAGGTCCACCACTGGTTATTGCTTTCTTCTTGCTTCTTCTCTAATTCTTGGCGAAGCAAGAAACAAATCATGTGGCCCGTTCTAGTACTGAAGCAGAATATCGTGCCCTTGCTAATACCACATCTGAGCTTCTTTGGCTACAATGGCTTCTCAAAGACCTAGGTGTGTCGACATCCTCTGCTACTCCTCTTTATTGTGACAACAAAAGTGCCATTCATATTGCTCACAATGATGTCTTCCATGAACGAACTAAATACATCGAGATCGATTGTCATTTCATCCGTTATCATCTTGTCCATGGTGCTCTCAAGCTAATCTTAGTCTCCTTTACAATCAACTTGCAGATATCTTCACCAGTCACATCCTAAGGGATGCCTTCGTACTTTGGTTGACAACCTCAAGTTGATCTCACATCCACTTGAGTTTGAGGGGGGCTGTTACAATATAGTGTTGTGGGCTTTAGGCCAACTAGTTTACTTGTTTAGCACTCTTACTTGTATAACACTCTTACTTGTACTACACTCATATTTACTTGTACTGCACTCATATGCCTCCTATAAAAGGCACTCATGTTATTCTTTCAATGAGAAATACAATACTATTCAATTCAGTTTCTAACAACCACTACCACCATGCTTAATAGTTTAATGGCCATCATCATCCATTACATGCAGCCTTTCTTTTTCTTACAGCTTCAAACTCAAGAAAAGAAGAACCCCACTTTTACTCATTACTCTCTCATCAAATTGTCACCACCGCACCCAAATAAACATAATAATTTACTTTATTTCTTGTTACTCTTCTGAACACACGTCCTTTTCACTTATTCTTTTGTTAAACCATAAACTTTCACTCCAGCCTTTGTGAGATCAGTCTCTTAAGTTTCTGAGGGACAAGAAAAAATACTTGAAATTGGTTGCGGGATTCTGAGTTCATGAACATGCAGTGTTTCTGGGTTGGCTTCCTTCTTTTCTGTGGCTTTTTCGTTGTTGGTTTTTGTGACCAAGATGGTACATTTTGTTCCCCTTGTGTTTATTTTTTTTTTAACAAATCTTTTTTTTTTATAACAAATCTAAAAGTGTATTTAATGTCTCATCATTTAAAATTTTAAATATCATGATACTCTATATTCTCTCATATCAAGGACATAAAATCTTAACCATGAAATTGATTGTATCCATTTTTTTTTTTTCGGGGCAAAATACTTAGGGGTGTTTGATAGAGTAGTTTGAGATGAGATTTTTGTAGTTTTTGAAATACGTGTGAGTGAAAAAGTAGGTAAAAATGTGTATAATGTTGTTTAAAATATAAAAATGTGAATTGAAATGCTAAACTAAACAGGCCCTTAATTTTACTCTTTGGAAGCAATTTTTTTTGGGGGGGGGGGGGGGGGTGGGGGGGGGGGGGGGGAGTTTGTCTTTAGCAAGTTGTTTGTCTTGAATTTGTACTACAATGTCATGCATGCACTGCTCTCCATTTGGTTAATATGAAAATTGACAATTTAGTACAAATTTTGCATGTCATTACGCTTAAGGCTTAGCACAATGAGGCATTTTGTTTGATACAGATTTTTGAGTTTTGAAAACCATAATGTATCTGGAAATTTGCTTATTTATACAAATGGTACAGGTTTTTTGAGCATATCTTGCGGTGGAAATACTAGTTACATTGATTCATCAAAAATATCATGGGTCCCTGATGGTGCATATGTAAGCACAGGCAACATCACCACTGTGAAGTACATTGAGGGTACCTCCACATCCAATGTCCCAATCCGGTATTTTCCCAATACTCAAGGTCGCCAGTGTTACACATTACCAGTAAATAATGTGTCATCCTTGGTTCTTGTAAGAGCCAAATTTCTGTACCAAAACTATGATGGACTTGGGAAACCCCCTGCATTCTCTGTTTCCCTTGGGAGAGCTATTACTAGCTCTATAAATCTCACTACTAATGATCCTTGGTCAGAAGAGTTTTTATGGTCAGATAATAAGGAAAACACTGTCATTCTGCTTGCTTGCTATACCGGATGGTGGATCTCCTCTCATTTCTTCACTTGAAGTAAGGCCACTTCCTCAAGGAGCCTATGCAAGTGGCATGGGAGATTCCCCCAACAAGTCTCTTAGGAAGAGTTATCGAATCAATTGTGGTTATGCCAATGGCTCATTGAGGTATAAACATTCAACCTCAACCTCCTTTTCACATTATATATAGCTTGAATGATTTAAGTAATTTGTTAGAATAATGATTAAATTTTATGTGTCAACAGGGTTTATACGTAAAATTTGTTAGAATAATGACTTCTTCATCAAATTGTAACACAAATTTAAGTTGTACAAGAGCAACTCATGCAATGGTGTAGATTCTTTCTCAATTTAAGATTTTATAAAATTATTTTAGTTTACCACACAAACAAGTAGGTTCTCATGCATAGCATGGGTTAGCGATTAGTTATCCACAGTATTGAAATTTCCTTATTTTTTTATTGAATTATTCAGCACCAAATTTCAAATTAAAAAACAAATGATGATATGGAGAGAGATATAATATATTATCATATAGCAATACAAAAAATGGAAGAACATATTCTTAAAAAATAAAGCATATTCATAAACTAAATGACCATTATCATATATATGTATAGCAAAGCATAAATCTAAATGCCCATGTGGTGTTAAAGAACAAACAAACTTGAAATTTTGAGGTTCAATTACTTTCTTGAAGGCCTAAAAAAAAAAAAAAAAAATTAGCAAGGAGAAGCTAGAACTTGAAGCAAATATGGTCATATTTTTTTTCTAAATGAAGCGAATTTATTTGTTTCCAAGTTAAAGTGTTAGAGCAATAAACAATTAGAGGCAAGAAACATGGGGCTGGTATCTATTGAGAATCCCATAGGTGGCTTCTTGAGGTTGAGAAGGATGGGAAAAAAGTAAATCTTGTTTGAAAATGGGTGCTAAAAGATGCTATTTTGAGAGTATGGGTTATTGTCTATTGAATTGACAACAAATTGTTTGAAAAATTGGGAGAGTTAGCTAGTATTTTATTTCGAGGACTTTGGGTTGTTATCTATTGGGCGAAGTAGTAAGTAGAGTTCCTAGAAAGAAGTGGGGGGTCATATTTTTCTTGGGGGCCCATAACCTTTTAGTTTTTCTGTTGCTATCAGACTCATAGCCTAACAGTAGAAGAAAATTAAAAATTTGGGGACCATGGACAACATAGCTCCGCAACTGTTAATGTGTGTTTGTGGTTCATATGCTTTAATGTATATCTATGCTTATTTTCATGCTTGAATATTGACGAATCAAGTACTTCACTTAATGCAAAATAATTTGTTAAAATTGGTAGTTAAGTTGTATTAGGGGTCAAAAGTAATTTTGATTTGGTATCAGAGCTTTGGTTCACTTGTGAAGGATTAATTTTCTAATGTGTTCCTTAATACCGTCTACCACGGATAAAAATATTTTAAATTCTAAAAAACAAAAAATTGAAAGTCAATTGAAAACAGTAATTGAAGATCATCTTTAACAAAATCAAACTCATACCCAGTTCTGAAGGGTGCATCCGAATGTATAGATCCTGTCCACCAGCCAGAAACTGTTTAATATCTACTAGATCACCAAACTAGATGGCGCAGCCAGCACCTTCTCTGATATCTGAGTTTATATAAACCATACAAGAACAGTTATTCAAGCATTCTTCCCTGCATTCCTCTAGATTCATTTTTGTGTTCACCCATGAGTGTGTAGTATCTGGGAGTTTCAATCCAGAAAATTTAAGAAACCCATGTGTACTTTTCTCCTCGCAGCTCAATTGTTTATTGCGTACACATCCTTGGGACCAATCCATTGAATCCCATCTTTGTTGTGACTTGGGTTTGAATCCCTTTAAACATTGGCAGACTGGAGAGTCGGTAACAAGGCATCTTGCATAGGCTCCACAAAGGGCATAAGTATCACAGTAGTCTATAGGCAGATATGCATAAAGCTTCCAACTTTGTTCTGTCCATGTGAAGCGTTGAAACATAGAGTTAGTTTGGTTGGGAAGTGCTCTTGAGAGAAGTGACTGTTTCAGGGTAAACATGTAGTAGGCCTCATCTTGATTGAACACAAATTTGAAGTCAAACATCGGATTTGGCTTTAGTCCAAGTGAACCACTGAAGCCATAGCCATTCCAAGGCCCAGTACGGAAGCATATTGTTGAGCCTTACCACAAATAAGCTTCTGGGTAGTTATGATGTGTCATCTCAAAGATAAAGTTCCCAGAAGATGGGTCATCCCAGTTCTTCCATGCAATTAAGCGCCTGTTAAGACCTCTCTTCAAATCCCAACCGTGTTTCATCCCTGGTAAAATTGTATCAGATGGATAGTCAAAGCTTTGCCACAAATAGTCTTTTGAATTACCATCTATTACCACCAGATTCCCAGCATCCAGGAGCTGAAACAATGGACTCTGAGCTTCTTTCAAAGTGCTTGCTGACCAAACAACCGAATTATTTTGGATGACGTTAAGATTTCCAGTGCCGTTTACCCTCAAAAGCCCAGAAGTATCGTTGATTGGGCGAAGTTTGTTTGCAACCCAAACAACAGTTTGAACTGGGATCCTCTTGTACCAAATTCCCACGTAACGATTCTTGGAACTTCCAGGACTGAAGAAACCTAGTACAAAGTTTCCTTCTCTGGACATAATGGTGTCACCATCACTTAAACGTTGGGATGGAGTTATGCTTTCTAGTACTCCATAGGAGATTTTAAACAAGAAAAAGAGTAAATTTGTAACGACAAGAATAGAAGAAAGGTCCATTGATTCCCAGCTCTTGACCTCTTTTGTTCTTATACACAAGTTCAAGATAGGCCATCTAATAGTCAAGGGCCATTAGAAAGGCATAAACCCTGAACGACATGGTAGTTGACTTAGACGTATGCCTTCGGAAAAGAAGATTGATAGACCAAAAATGTATTGACCTCTTTGGTAAATTAATCAATTAATTAGCCAAGTTAATTAATTAGATTTAATTACATGCAATAAGCATGGTAGCACAAAAAAATCACCAACTAAGTTAAATGTAACAGAAAATAAGTTTGACACAGGTGATTTGTTTATGAATGGGGAAAACTACCGAGGCAAAACCCCACCAGGTGAATTTAAAATCACCACTTCCGAGAATCTACTGTTATCAAAATAAGTGGTTACAAGTAAAAAGAATCGCAGTACCTAATACCGAACTACAGTTGAACCCTTACCCCAATATCCAATTGGATTTGTGATGTAGTGGCAATCTCTCTTTTCAATACACGAATCTCAGTACGTAACTAACCAATGATGCACGAATCCTAGTACGTGACTAACACACCAACTTGAGGAAGATGTTGGTTACAAAGTTCTTCAATTCATCAACATGAAAATCAAAAATCTCTTTGGTTACAAAACCCTTGGCACAAAGACGCAGTAGTTTCTACAGAGAATATGATAAACTAGGGCAAATTCTGTCCCTAATCACAATTTGCATGCACAATGACTTTTCATCAAGTTGCATCACTTTGCATCACTTTTTAAGGCCCTTAAAATAATCCTTATATATGTCTAAGGTTGTGAGAAAAGAAACCCTACACAAATACACATGGATATGCGTGAAATCTGATTTGGAAATCCAAATTTCGTAATTCTTGACAGATACAACTTCTGTTGAACTATTGTCAAGCATCAACATTAAACCTCGATAAATATGATTTGTCGAGCTATCTATTGAGCTTTAATGAATAGCACTTCTTCACTCGTTTCTTGGACAGATTTGCATGGCTTTAATACTAAATTTGAACTCTTGTTCCTTGAAGTACGAAACCCATTCTAGATCTACCCAATTACAAGTAAAGTGCATTTTGTCAAAGAATTAGCCAACTTACATAACATATGTTTCTAACAAGTTCCACATATGTCCTAACAAATACAACTCTTCTTATGTTACAAAATAAGGCAATTTACATAACATATGTTTCTAACAAGTTCCACATATGTCCTAACAAATACAACTCTTCTTGTGTTACAAAATAAGGGAATCTACTTTAAAGTGAATCATGAGTTGAATTTTTTATATATATAAACTCCATACTTCTATGATTAGTATGTAATATATGTAGTACAAAGTTTCCTTCTTTGGACACTATGTCTCACCATCACTTAAGAAGGGATGGAGTAATGCTGTCTACAAACCACACCATGGGAGATTTAAATAAGAAAAAGAGTAATTTGCAACGACAATAATAGAAAAAAGAAGGCCTATTGATTCCTAGTTCTTGACCTCTTTGGTTCCAATAAACAAGTTGAACATAGGCCCCTAATTGATAAGGGCATTTTCATCCAGTAAGAAAATAGACCTTCCTCATCCATTGGGAAGAACAAACTTCGCACATGGCTGTTCAACCCGCAACCGTCTGCCTCCTAAGCTTTCCGTCGAACACCATCTAGAAATCGACGGTTGGTCCATACCTAACAACCGCCTGACGGAGGACTAAGTATGCCAAAGGAGAGACATCAGAACCTACGAGACCCTTGCATCACGTACCAGTGGACAGAGTATCCATGTCGACGAACGAATGACCCTGTCGACAAATGTGCGTGGTGGGTCCCACCGATTTTTGCTTGTCCCTAGCTCATAAGTCTCTACATAGAAATAACTTGCATGCCACGTTTAAGGACCCAACTATACGTTGGTATCTTCCCTACATAGGAAGATAAACCCTAAGATCTCAAGACCTTAAACCAAGATCTTCTCTAAAAGGCAAACTCCTTTAATCATGGGATCCTTGTGAACCCCTATACCACTATATAAGCGCCAAGCCTCTTCCTCTCCTAGGTACGCAGAAAAATCTCTAGCTCTCTCACTATAGAGTTCTTAGAGATTTTCATTCCCTAATTTAACCTTCGGAGGGTCTTTAGCCAGCACCTCACCAGTGCTCTCTATTAGTTCTTGTTTTATTGTTCTTTAGGTACCCATTGGAGCGTTTAAGAACAATCAGCTTACTGACGATTTTTGGGCATCATCATCTAGTGTCATTTGTAGGGAATGAGTTATTAGCCATATCACTGCTTCTAAGACAAAGAGTTGCATGGTCCAACCGTGATCGACAACTACCATCAACTAGGAGATGGGAACCCCCCCCCCCCCCCCCCCAATGCCTTGGAAAGACAAATGCAAACCATAACAGCGGTAGTTGAGCAGCTTACCCAACATAACTAGGAGTTGGAGCAGTAGCTAAACCAAAGGAACAAATGACGTCCTAAGGATCAAAACGACAAATGGGACAATGAAGAGTAGAATGGTAGTCACCTTCTAACGGAAGGCCGGTGAGAAAGGGAAGATCAGGAACAAAGCAACATCCCCAGTAGGCAGGATCAACAAGAAGAAACCGACCGCCCATCGGAACTACAGAGCAATGCAATACAATGGAGCAAGACATGCAGATGATGAAGGAGAAGATGGACATGATGATAAACGCAATAAGGGGATGAGTATCCACCAACCTAGACGAGCTAGTTTAGTGGATTAACTCACCCTTCACAGCATAGGTGACTTCCTTCCCCCTTCCAACCAAGTTCCAGAAGCCACAGGTAGAAACGTACAATGGATCACGGGACCCACCAAATTATCTAGAATCATTCAATACCCTTACACACCTAAAAGGGATCTTAGATGAGATCATTGCTTGCTCACTCCTAAGTGGAGGAGATCTAGCAATATAATTCATAGGGTACTGAGGTCGAACCACAAGGAGCGGGGTAAATTCGAAGACAATATAATTAAACAATAATTTTGGTGAAGAAGAAAAATACTTTTGCTTGGTGCTTGTTTTCTCCTAACTCTCGGGAGCCAAAGCGATTTGATGGTACCCTTGGAAGGCGTCCAACCTTGGCATTCACTAATTGGTCTATCTTTGATACCAGGAAAGGATCCTTTGGGCATGCTCAGTTAAGGTTGGTCAACGCAAACTCTCCACTTTCCGTTCTTCTTTTTTACCACCATCGTGTTGGCTAACCATTCGGGAAAAAACACTTCTTTAATAGCCCCTAATCACTTTAGCTTCTCCACTTCTTCTTTCACTGCCTTCACATGAGGTTTTGCAAACCTCCTCGGTCTTTGCTTCTTTGGTGGGACTAGAGGGTCAAAATTTAACTTGTGCACAATAAAAGTCAGGTCGACCTCGGGCACTTCATACGAACTCCATGCGAACACGTCCAAATTTTGCACCAATGACAACAAAATTCCCACTTGGTCCTCTACTGATATGCTCTTCCCTATCCGGAAATACATGTCGAAATATGGCATAATTCGTACTTGGAGGATTTATTCAAATACATAATAGACAAGACACTCAGGCATACAATTTTTAAAAGATGGAAGTAATTATAAACATGAAAGGTCAAGAGAATCATACCAAAATGAAACAATCCAACCTTTTGTTGGGCATGTACTCATAGATTAACATCTTTTCATCTCCTTCAATACAGTAGCCTAAAATATTGACAAGATTCTGCATACAATTTTTTCCTTGTTACTATGATTGCATCTTATGTCTATTTTTAGTCTTTTTGTGAACTTCTTTTGAAAATCAATGGAGGATTCTATTCAAAACATAATAGACAAGACCTCAGCACGCAAATTTAAAAGATGGATAGTAATTATAATACAAAAGGGTTAAGAGAATCATACCAAAAATGAAACAATCCAAGCTTTTGTTGGGCATGTACTCATAGATAGCATCTTTTCAACTCCTTCAACACAGAGCCTAAAAGCTTGACAAGATTCTTATGTTGAAGTTTGGCAATGATAAAAACTTCATTCTTGAACTCTTTCCAAGACCTTGTCTTGAATTCTTTGATAGCCTCTTCACGATAATATCTTGTCCGTTACATAGACATCCCTACAAATCATCAGTTAAAGTGAATCTTTCTGTCTAATTTGTATCTATCATCGTAAATTTTTTGACCGGTAATTAAATCATAATCCTTTTTGACCTTATAAATAAGACCAAATCCCCTGCCCCGATCACATTGCAGGAGAGAATTTGTGTGTTGCTGTAGCAAACCGTTGTGAAATAAATAATGGTATGTCTACATCTTCTTTCTTTCTTTCACCTATTGAACCCATATATAAACTTTTCAGAAATTGCTTTAATTTTAGCCTTTGTACAGTTTAACATGCTCATTTAAATCTAGCTTTAATATGAGCAAGGAATGGATGATGAGTGTTGGTATAATATATATTGGAAAAATGGAGGGTATACTTACGTCTTCTATTTGTTGTCTTCCAAGTGAAATGCCAAAGCAACCCCAAAGGGAAGCAATCTAGAAATGATTGATGCTGTTATGATGACCACCCCCTGTCTTCTTGTTAATTTGTGGATTGATCCTAGATCAAACAACAATTAAGTAATTGTTTCATTTTTTTTTACAATTTTATGTTTCTTTCTGGTAGAAGTATTAGATCATTGATTATAGTCCCGGATGTACTATAAGTCAGTTGAGCATATGTGAGCTTATTCCATGACAAGTTCTTTATAAACTCAAAATTATAGTTCATAGTTTGTGATGAAATTGGGTATTTCATTTGTGAAGATAATAACATATCAACTAAGATGATTTGTCTTGATCATGGAAGTAGAAACTTCTAGTTGGTATGTTGATATGATTTAAGAGTTAAGACATATTGAACTGGATCGCTGTGAGATTTATTATTCTCTTAACGATTATCAAATGAATAATAAATCTCACGACTTCTATTTACATGAACTCTTAATCCAGAGAGGATAATGGTCCTGATCATGAAATATAGGTTGCTTTGATATATCAAAAGTGAGATCTAAAGTCACGATCAAAATCTCAATATGTTGAACAACCATATTTAGTGTTGATGGAACATATATTCTCAAGATAGAATTCATAATCTCTTAACGAAGATATAAAATATTCACTTGAGATAAGTTTAATGGGTTTGGTTATTTAGAGTATTAGGCCTAACCACTTTAGTAAGGAATTACTAAAGTATATATTTATGAAATCAATGATGAATAACTTAAAGGATTAAACCGGGCACACAAGGATTAAGATGTAGTAATCTTCAAAATAGCAGTCTACATTCATAACTTTGTATTACTACAAATATTTTATGAAGGGGTTGCATGAATAATAAAGTCTTGGGATATAATTTATTAATAAGACCTAGAGTGCAATTATATTTATATAGTGATATTAAATATAATTAATCATAACTTTGGACTTGTCAAGAATTGACAGAAAAGCCCAAGATCCATTGGAGCTAGTGTCTTATTAGTCCCTTTTGGTTCCATTCCAAGCCACACTAAAGCCCAATTAGAAAGGCACAATAGGCTAGCCCAAGTGGAAAGGGAGAAACATACAGAATTTTAATATATGATACATCATTGCAAAATGGTGTACATGTGTGAGTGAAGCCACTTGATTATTCTCCGTTGGAAACTGATTGAAAGACCACACTTCTTGGGTGTAAAGTGGAATTGGATTGATGATTAAAAGTTTTTCCAAGTACTTCTAATTTTTTTTTTTTTAGTTTCACCACACCAAAGTACGCTATCTTGTTCTTAAATTCTGAAATATACATAGTGCATGTTATCAACCATGAATGAAGTAGATCACTGTTTGTTTCTTTCTTTATATGTTTTGTATGAGATACAAAACCAGATTTTCCAACATCACCACCAAAGCGTCATCATGTGGCTGAGAGGTTCCTTCTAAATCCGCTTCACTAAAAGTGAATGGAACTGAGATCATCTTGGGCCTTTTCTCAGGTCGGTCTGTGACATCTGCTTCAGGCGTAGACACTACAATCAATATTCCCCTTTGACTATTCAAGCTCACACCCCGAGACGTTGCATTAATAAACTCAATAACCCCCAAGGGAGGGAGAAGGGTACGGTCATTTCGGCTTCCTAATCCCTGGCCTACGTTTACTCCTTCTTGGCCGACCAAAAACTCCTTGAGTTTCCTTAGCTTCACTAGCTGCTATAAATGATCTTTCAATACACGGCACTGCTTGGTGGTGTGACCTTTTTCTCTATTATAAGTACAATATAATTTTTGATTCCTCCTCACCGGGTCCTCACCCATCTTGCCTGGCCATCAGAAATAATGTTCATTCTTAATGCATTCAAGGATCTTATAGACGAGCTTTTTGAACGTCACATTAACTCTCTCGGCACGCTGTGTTGAGCCCTTCCCGGGTTCCCTCGGCTCTCTCCTAGTTCTCTGCTGGAACTTTTCGGGATGATACTCTTTACAATATTGCGAAGAAGTTGGGGCTTTACCTTTGCCCTGCAATTGATCGTCTTTTAGTCTCTTATATTCTTCAATCCTTCTCATCAGTTGATGCATGCCTTCGGGAGGCCGTATGGTCAAAGAATCTCTCAACTCTGACTCCTTGAGGAGACCCAGTCGGAAGGTGCTTGTAACTACTTGCTTATTTCCCCCACCTATCTCATTGTACAACTCCTAATACCTATTTACATAAGATCAGAGGGTTTTGCCATTTCTCATGCTCATGGACAATAAAGCATCTATCGACTTAGGAACTTTACTGCAGGTTATAAATTAGGCCTTAAATGCTTGCATCAACTCACTTAAATTTTGGATAGACCTTTCCTTAAACCATTGAACCACTCATAGCTGTCGGCCCAAGACTAGACGGGAATACCTTACACATCAACCCATCATTATAGTGACTTACATGCTCCACCAGATTGGTTTTTCCATCATAGATTGTGAACGGAGGTCGTGTGAATTGTCTTGGCATTTTTGTATACTCAATCTCATTGGAGAACGATGATCGGGCTGTTCTCCTCAACGCTCGACTCATTTCATCCATAGTGTCATTATGGTGTCTGTATCTTTCACGATGGGGAGATTTGCAATAATGCCCCATAGTTTCACAGGATCTGTCTTTCAACCAACGTGAACCACTACCTCGAGATAACTCTCCTACAATGTAGTTGGGATCGTCAGATGAATCCTCTCGGTCTCTTCTACGATGTCGGCCTCTCAACTCAATTTCTAAGTAATTAACCTGCTTCAGTAGATTCTCCAATTCCTGCACTCGATCACTGCAATAAGACCACTCAAGGATATAAGACACAATTCATTCCCCTTGTGAAGATCCCTCGTTAGAGTCTACCTTTGTCTCGTACCTTTCTTGTATGTGCTACTGCTCTCTTCTATGCTCCCTTTCATGTCTCCTACGAACCCTTGCGGAGGCCTTTGAGTGATTTCCTCCAACAAAACTCTCTCCAACATGCGAGCCCTCCATAATCTGACAATATCAAGCTAGTTTAAAGCCTCAAGATGAGTAGGATTCCCACAGACTGCGCCAATTGTGGCGACCCAATACCCTATTCCCCTTAGACCTTGCTCTTGCTTTCTCTGCTCTCTTTGTTTTCTCCTCCCTTTGTGTTTACTCCCTCCCCTATTTCTTTTCTCCCTCTCTCTCTAACTTCCTTGAAAAACTGACCCCTCATTTGTTTTCCCTCATTTTCTTATATATCCCCCCGTTAGTAGGATTCAATTCATTACTTTTCACTAGTCCTCATGCAATCCCACTTTCACCCATAATCCTTTGAAAAATCATGTCTTCTAAAGATTCTCTTGAAACTTGTTCCAGACGCCGAATTGTGTTCGGTAGCGGGTTTCCCAAAGGCACTAACTGTGCTCGTTTACCGACTTAAACTTTTCTGCTCCATCATCATACCCCTCGATTTATTAGTTAGTATTGGGTCCAACTGGGCCGAGCACGATAGGTTTCCCCCGAACGCTAGTTGTTGGTCCTTCACAAATTCATCAATGGACTAGTCCTAACCCTACAATGTTAGGCCTTGGTCACGTGGGCCGTTCTTGGTTACCCGGGCTTGAGCCCTTATAGTAAATGTGAGGGAAAAATGTTAGAGGAAGTATAATTGTAAGGTGAATAATTAATAAGGAGAAATATAGATAAAAGGAAGATATAGTGTCGAAAATAGGTAGATCATATGGCTACGGATGTGACTTAACAAAAACATAACAATAATAAATGATATACTTCAGCTTTTAGATATATATACATATAGATAGATATATAATTTATTAACTCAGTCTTTACGTGCTTATATACCAATAGTGTATAGATCATATGCTTATGTGAATAGAATCATTCTTCTTCACTTAATCCACTCTTCATTTTTATCTTTATTTTCTGCTTCTTCTGGTTCTGCACCTTCTACTTTTGTGATTCAAACCTCTACACACTTTCAATAGGATCCGTGGTTTAAAAGTAGAGAAGCCCATATTTAGGAGTCTCAATCATTTATATTTTAGACAAGAATTGGCTGCTCCAACCATTTCATTAAAGAAAATAGAGAAAAGCTCATTAGTTTTACACACCCAAGCAAGTAGCAACTATGAACAATTAATAGAATTTACTTCTAAAAAAAAAAAGATGCAATCTAATCCCAAACGTACCCCTAAATACTAAAAAACTTTCACATATAACTTCTCAAGCAAGCTACTTATGAATTTCCTATCTAGCTTCCGGCATAGTTATCGTAACTGCATTCTCTATGTTAGATTCTTCATTTCTTAATATTGCACCTGAATTGCTAGGACTTCTTTCTATGAAGAAACCAGGCTGTTTAGGCTGGGGTAGAATTCCTTCCTCATTTGTTAACATAGAATACACACAAGACATTATTGGCCTGTCTTCAGGAAACTTTTGGACACATAGCAAACCAACTTGAATACATCTCAAGATTTGAGATCTTGAATGCGAATCCTCCAAACATGTATACGATAGTTCCAAGCCCTTTGCCTCCATCCATAACAACCATGCCTAGCGCAATTACAATACAGATACTCACATAATCCACCAAAAAGGAGAGAGAGAGAGAGAGAGAGAGAGAGAGAGAAAGAGAGAGAGAGAGTTTTCCACTTACATGTCCCAAAGGTTATGATGGTGATTTGGGTGAGAAAAATTTCTGATTTTCATGGCACTCACTATCTCTAACATAAGCACACCCATGCTAAACACATCAGATTTCACTGAAAATCTTCCATCAACTGCATACTCAGGAGACATGTAGCCGCTGCATGAAACCATCAAATAAGCTTATTATCAAATAAGCTTTATTATCATTATTGTTGTTACTGATAACTTAAATTTCAATACGTCTTTAACATATGAGCTCACCCTTACACCATGTTATAAGGGAATGAGGGGTACTTTAAGTCAAAGCACATTGATTAAATATTTGCTACAATTTGAAAAAAAAAATCTAGTACCAATTTTATATTACTTACTACGTTCCAACAACTCTATCTGTCTTCACTTCACTTTCATCCCCTACAAAAGTTCTTGCTAAGCCAAAATCTGATATTTTTGGGTTTAAGTTGATATCTAATAAAATATTGCTTGCTTTCAAATCCCTGTGGATGACTTGAAGTCTAGAGTCTTGGTGAAGATAGAGAAGTCCTCGCACAATCCCGATAATAATGTCAAAACGCTTTGGCCATGCTAGCAGATTATCATTTTGTTCTGCATACAATTTTTGCCCTGTTACCATGACTGCATCTAGTCTATTTTTAGTTCTTTTTGTGAACTTCTTTGAAAATCAATTGGAGGATTCTATTCAAATACATAATAGACAAGACACTCAGGCATGCAACATTTAAAAGATGGAAAGTAATTATAATACATAAAGGGTGAAGAGAATCATACCAAAAATGAAACAATCCAAGCTTTTGTTGGGCATGTACTCATAGATTAACATCTTTTCATCTCCTTCAACACAGTAGCCTAAAAGCTTGACAAGATCTTATGTTGAAGTTTGGCAATGAGAACAACTTCATTCTTGAACTCTTCAAGACCTTGTCTTGAATTCTTTGATAGCCTCTTCACTGCAATCTCTTGTCCGTTACATAGACGTCCCTGCAAATCATCAGTTAAAGATGAATCTTTCCGTCTAAATTTTTATAGTATCACCATAAATTTTTGACCTGTAATTAAATCATAATCCTTTTACCTTATAAACAGGACCAAATCACCTGCCCCGATCACATTTGCAGGAGAGAATTTGTTTGTGCTGTAGCAACCGTTGTGAAATAAATAATGGTACGTCTACATCTCTTTCTTTCTTTCACCTATTGAACCCATATATAACCTTTTCAGGAACTGCTTTAATTTTAGTCTTTGTACAGTGTTATCATGCTCATTTAAAATCTAGCTTTAATATGAGCAAGGATGGATGATGAGTGTGTGTGTGTGTGTGTGTGTGTGTGGTGTGTGTGTGTATTGGAAAAATGGATGGATAGACTTACGTCTTCTATTTGTTGTCTTCCAAGTGAAACGCCAAAGCAACCCCAAAGTAAGCAATCCAGAAATGATTGATGCAGTTATGATGACCACCACCCTTTTCTTCTTGTTTAATTTGTGAATTGATCCTAGATCAGACAGCAATTAAGTAATTGTTTCATTTTTTTTTTTTTTAAAGTTTTATGTTTCTTTCTAGTAGAAGTATTAGATCATTGATTATTGTCCCTGGATGCACTATAAGTCAGTTAAGCATATGTGAGTTAATTCCATGACAAATTTACTTGTAATTTTTTAGTTTTGTACTTGTAATGTGATTGTGGTAATGAGGGCTAAAGGTTGACGGATCTTCTCATTGTGCAAGACTAAAGACCTCGGTCAAGCGAAAGGCATGGTTGTGTGAGATGGTTGATTCAGAAAGAAACTCACCATAGACACTCAGTTGATCGAGACCTCGTTATGGAAATTTTGTTATTTTCTTTCAAGGCTGCTTTGGTAGCCACACTAAGCCTAAACCCGACTTGTATAAAAACCTTTGTCAACCCTAATCCTTTGAGAAGGAAGACAACCACAGTAAAACATAGAAAAACCTAGAGATGGAAAATATTTGTCTTCCAATCCTCTCCCAATGAACATCCTTTAGAGGTTGACTCTTTTAGACACAAAGATCACCTTAACTGTATTGGAGTTGCAACTAAAACCATAGAGACTACATCAAATCTTCAAGAAGCTTTGGAGTGAATAAGATATCGGTTTTATAGTATATGGATTGACTTGTGGTACCAAATGACTGAAGGACAAGGCATGAGTATGAAGTTGATAGCAGGAGTGAGGAGATTGGGTGAACTTCATGTGCTTGTACATATAAAGTCAATCTAGTAAGTATAGTATATACCACAACAACCTTCATATTTGATTTGATTAGTTGGGCTCAGCCACAAAGTACGTTTACCTTGGTTTTTAACTCCGTGAACAAATGCTCTTTCCTATGTATGTGCAAGGGCATATTCATGAATTTTAACTTGAGGGGACCAAATTGCAATATTGATAAAATAATCATAATCCATAAATCTATAAATACAAAATTATCAACTAAATAAATTGTCAAAAGAAAAAAAAGTGGGTTAATCCCACATTGGAAAAATGAGTATGAATTTAAGAGGTTTAAAGTCTGTGCTGTGTATCCAAGAGTTAGGCCTTTCTGGATATACACCACTATAAGTTTCTTTAAAAAACATTTTCCTCTCACCTAATGTGTGTGTGTTAAAAAATAGTATTCTCAAAAAAAAAAATTGTCATATACTTAAACATTAATGAAAATACAAAAAAATGGTCTAGTTCACTATAGACATATACAGAATTTTGCAAACTATTATTTTAAGCACCACCAATCCAACAACACACACACACCACACACACACGCATATATAACCGAAACTTTTGACTTTTTGTTAACTTCTCCAGAACTTGCCACATCATCATTATTTTTTAAAATCAAAATTATTTATTGAGCATTATTATTATATTTAATTACTTAGATAACTTGCACATAACTCTTTTTTTTAAGAAAAATTGCACGGAACTTTAAACATGTGTTTGGTTGGCAATATATATTTTATAAGCAAGACTTAGGTATAGTACTTAGGTTTTGTTCCTTAGGTTTCCCTTTTAAGATTCTACCATATGGATTTTTTTTCATAGGAAGGAAGTGTATTTTTTTAGTTAAGTAATCATATGACTGAATCTTAAGAGGTAAACTTAAAGAACAACACCTAAGATACTGTACTTAAGTTTATATATATAAAACTGAAACTTTTGATTTCTTGTTAACCTCTCCAGAGCTTGCCACATCAACATTATATTTTTTAAACAAAATTATTTATTGAGTATTATTATTATATATAATTACTTAGATGACTTGCACAAAACTTTCTTTTGAGAAAAATTGCCCGGAACTTATGAGTAAGACTTAGGTACAATACTTAGGTGTTGTTCCTTAAGTACTCATTTTAAGATTCTACTATGTGGATTTTTTCTCATGGGAAGGAAGTTTATTTTTTAAGAGGGAAACCTAAGGAACGACACCTAATGTATTATCCTAATTTTTGTCCATATTAATTTTATTATATCTACATTATCCATCCAAAAGTTGAAAGAGATTTTGTGTGATAAAGTAACTGTGGGTTGGGTTTATCAGATTAGATCAAGCTCACAAAACATCAATTATTCATTTAACAATGAATTGTATGAATTTTTTTTATGTCCTTATTAACCTATATATTATTAGTATAATATAAAATCAAAGTTTTTTCACTTTTTAGTAACCTTTTAAAATTTTGACACATTAGCTTTGCAAGCTTCACAAATTTACACCTCATTATGATTAATTTTATTTATTAATTTTATTAATTAGATTCATGTTATGACTCATCTCTTCCCAACTAAAACCCTAAATATAACTTAGTAAGGAAGTTGATTCTTCAACAAGAGCAAATCCTGTTGTATAAAGGCCACCTAATCGCTTTTAAATTTGAACTCGATTGTCTTATTAACAATAGAGTCTATGAATTGCAGTGTTGCACAGTCATCCACAAATAACATCCATGCAAGGGCTTGGTATTCTTCGGCATAACCCTAAATCAATGTTGAAAGGTTGTGTTTTACAACCATTTAATCTTGGTAACTAAATCCTGCACCTATGATTGTTTATGATTATTTTTGTACATGGTATATAGTTTAAACCTATTAAAACTAATTGCTTGATGGTATTTCATGGTTTTTTTTTCACCTATACTTTTTCTTTCAGGGTTGCTAGGAACACAACCTCAAAGATGTTTATTTTTTCATTGTTTAAAATTTAGGCTCAATAATTTAAAACTTATTACTTTATGGGTATATGTACTTTTTTCCTTTTCTTATTTCTCTCTTTTGAATAGTCATATATTTTTGGCTTTTTGGAAGTTTTAACATTTGAATTTTTGTGTTAGTTTTCCCATATTTGAACATGTTTAGCAGATTTCAACAACTATATCATGTATTATTCTTTTTAAGGTAATCAATTTTTCTTTTATATTTCTCTATTGTGTAATCATATATATATATATATATATATATTGTTTTGTTATAATAATTTATAGGAAGTAAATCTTATGATTCTGAATTTTTGAGTTATATTTTTGCAATATCTAAAACTATTTGGCAAATTTCAATGACTATAGCTATGAATTATTATTTGAGTGTAACACATCATGCTCTTATATTCTTTGTTGTGTAGTCACACACACACATATATATATTTTCTATAATTTGTAGGCTCTTAATCTTTTGATCCTTCTCAATAGTTATAGGCTTATAGTCATGAATTTCTTTTGAATTTAACCATCTTCTTTTATATTCTCTATTGTGTAGTCATATATAATATATATATATATATATATATATTTTGTTTCAATAATTTTTAAGCAATGAATCTTCTAATTCTTTAATATCTTTTGAAAGTCATTGTACGTTCACGCAATGACTTCTTCATCAAATTGTAACACAAACTGAAGTTGTACCAGAGCAATTCATGCAATGATGTAGTTTCTTACTCAATTCATGCATAGCACGGGCTAGTGACTAGTTATCTATAGTATTGAAATTTCCTTATTTTTTTAATGAATTATTCAGCACTAAATTTCAAATTAAAAAAAAAAATGATGATATGGAGAGAGATATAATATATTATCATATAGCAATACAAAAAATTGAACAACATATTCTTAATAAACAAAGCATATTCATAAACTAAATGACCATTATCATATATATATCATAGCAAAGCATAAATATAAATGCCCATGTGGTGTTAAAGAAACAAACAAACTTGAAATGTTGAGGTTCAATTACTTTCTTGAAGGCTAAAAAAGAAAAATTAGCAAGGAGAAGCTAGAACTCGAAGCAAATATGTTCATATTTTTTTTTTCTAGATGAAACAAGTTTATATGTTTCCAAGTTAAAGTGTTAGAGCAATAAACAATGAGAGGAAAGAAACATGGGCTGGTATCTATTGAGAATCCCATAGGTGGCTTCTTGAGGTTGAGAAGGATGGGAAAAAAGTAAATCTTGTTTGAAAATGGGTGGTAAAAGATGTTATTTTGAGAGTGTGGGTTATTGTCTATTGAATTGACAACAAATTATTTGAAAAATTGGGACAGTTAGCTAGTATTTTATTTCAAGGACTTTGGGTTGTTATCTATTGGGCGAAGTAGTAAGTAGAGTTCCTAGAAAGAAGTGGGGGGTCATATTTTTCTTGGGGGCCCATAACCTTTTAGTTTTTCTGTTGCTATCAGACTCATAGCCTAACAGTAGAAGAAAATTAAAAATTTAGGGGACCATGGACAACGTAGCTCCGCAACTGTTAATGTGTGTTTGTGGTTCATATGCTTATTTTCATGCTTGAATATTGATGAATCAAGTACTTCACTTAATGCAAAAAAATTGGTTAAAATTGGTAGTTAAGTTGTATTAGGGGTCAAAAGTAATTTTGATTTGGTATCAAAGCTATGGTTCACTTGTGAAGGATTAATTTTCTAATGTGTTCCTTAATACCGTCTACCACGGATAAAAATATTTTAAATTCTAAAAAACAAAAAATTGAAAGTCAATTGAAAACAGTAATTGAAGATCATCTTTGACAAAATCAAACTCATACCCAGTTCTGAAGGGTGCATCCGAATGTATAGATCCTGTCCACCAGCCGGAAACTGTTTAATATCTACTAGATCACCAAACCAGATGGCGCAGCCAACACCTTCTCTGATATCTGAGTTTGTATAAGCCATACAAGAACAGTTATTCAAGCATTCTGCCCTGCATTCCTCGAGATTCATTTTTGTGTTCACCCATGAGTGTGTAGTATCTGGGAGTTTCAATCCAGAAAATTTAAGAAACCCATGTGTAGTTTTCTCCTCGCAGCTCAATCGTTTATTGCGTACACATCCTTGGGACCAATCCAGTGAATCCCATCTTTGTTGTGACTTGGGTTTGAATCCGTTTAAACATTGGCAGACTGGAAAGTCGGTAACAAGACATCTTGCATAGGCTCCACAAAGGGCATAAGTATCACAGAAGTCCATAGGCAGATATGTATGAAGCTTCCAACTTTGTTCTGTCCATGTGAAGCGTTGAAACATAGAGTTAGTTTGGTTGATAACTGATCTTGAGTGAAGTGACTGTTCCAGGGTAAACATGAAGTAGGCCTCATCTTGATTGAACACAAATTTGAAGTCAAACACCGGATTTGGCTTTAGTCCAGGTGAACCACTGAAGCGATAGCCATTCCAAGGCCCAGAACGGAAGTATATTGTTGAGCCTTGCCACAAATAAGCTTCTGGGTAGTTATGATGTGTCATCTCAAAGATAAAGTTCCCAGGAGATGGGTCATCCCAGTTCTTCCATGCAATTAAGCGCCTGTTGAGACCTCTCTTCAAATCCCAACCGTATTTCATCCCTGGTAACATTGTATCAGATGGATAGTCAAAGCTTTGCCACAAATAGTCTTCTGAATTGCCATCTGTTACCACAAGATTCCCAGTATCCAGGAGTTGTAACAATGGACTCTGAGCTTCTTTCAAAGTGCTTGCTGACCAAACAACCGAATATTGGATGACGTTAAGTTTCCAGTGCTGTTTATCATCAAAATCCCAGAAGTATCGTTGATTGGGTGAACCCTGTTAGCAACCCAAACAACAGTTTGATCTGGGATGCTCCTGTGCCAAATTCCCAAGTAACGATTCTTGGAACTTCCAGGACTGAAGAAACCCAGTACAAAGTTTCCTTCTCTGGACACTATGGTGTCACCATCACTTAAACATTGGGATGGAGTTATGCTGTCTAGTACTCCATAGGAGATTTTAAACAAGAAAAAGAGTAAATTTGTAACGACAAGAATAGAAGAAAGAAGGTCCATTGATTCCCAGCTCTTGACCTCTTTCGTTCCTGTACACGTTCAAGATAGGCCATCCAATAGTTAAGGGCCATTAGAAAGGTATAAACCATGAACGACACGACAATTGACTTGGATGCATGCCTTCTAGAAAAGAAGATTGAGAATGTGTTTGGATAGAGATTATTGTGGCTGCGTTTTCTCAACTTGAGTTTTCTCCCTTTTTTTTTTCTTTCTCGTTTCTGCTGTTGGGGACAAAGTGTGCAGTGCGCACACACTGAGCTCGCTGTTCATATACTTTTTTAACAATTTTTTATTAAAAATAGGTCTCATAGTACTATTTACACATTTAAAATTATTTTACTAACAGTGTTTTCAGTTTTCAATTTTCATCAATAAGTTCTATCCAAACGGATCCTGATAGGCCAAGAAACCTTGAGTTGGCAGTTTGTTGCATTAAAAGAAATAATTAGTATTTTAATTGATCATAATAGTAGTTTAATTGATTTGATTAGATTAATTTCTATCTTTATAATAAAAGCGTGAATGCCCCCACAGACATCCAGTGTTTTTGCACTGTGCAGCACTGTAACTACAACAGTGCTTTAGTTTAGATAGTCACATTTTTTTTTTTTCGTTTATTCAACCCTTTTATTTATTCAATCGGCACTGTAGCTACAGTGCATAAAGTTTTTTTTCTCTTTTAAATATTGATGTAAATTGACATTTATATTGTTATATTGACACAACAAATTTCACAACATTTTCACAATTATTGACGTTTCAATTTCTTACAAGTCGAAATAAAATAATAAAATATGAGACTATAGCCAACCACAACTGAAAATAAATATTTTTAAAAAATTGTTACAACATTTATTGTTATCACAATATTTTTACAATTGTTGAGATCTCAATTTCTTATAGATCAAATAAAAAAAATGCTAAGTCCACAACATTTTAACATTAATTTCTACAATGCCTAATTTTTTTTTTTTTTTTCTAGTAATCGGTTTGTGTTTTTTTTTCTTTTAAATATTTATATAAACTGGCATATATATTGTTATACTGACACAACAAATTTCACAATATTTTCACAATTATTAAGGTATCAATTTTCTTACAAGTTGAAATATTAAAAAAAAAAAAAAAAACTGTGATCAACCACAATTGAAAATAAATATTTTGAGAAAATGTTACAACACTTATTGTTATCACAATATTTTCACAATTGTTGAAATCTCAGTTTCCTATATATCAAATAAAAAAAATGCTAAATTCACAACATTTTAGCATTAATTTCACAACAAATCATAGGTAAACTATTATTGATGGATAGCACTGGAATTACAGTGCTTTTGGTTTATTCAACTGGCACTGTAGCTACAGTGCCTAATTTTTTTTTTTTCCAATAATCGGTTTGTGTTTTTTTTTCTTTGAAATATTTATGTAAGCTAGTAAATATTGTTATACTGACACAACAAATTTCATAATATTTTCACAATTATTGACGTGTCAATTTCTTACAAGTCAAAATAAAATATGAGACTGTGACTAACCACAACTAAAAATAAATGTTTTGAGAAAATGTTACAACACTTTTTGTTATCACAATATTTTCACAATTGTTGAAATCTCAGTTTCCTATATATCAAATAAAAAAAATGCTAAATTCACAACATTTTAGCATTAATTTCACAACAAATCATAGGTAAGCTATTATTGATGGATAGCACTGGAATTACAGTGCTTTTGGTTTATTCAACTGGCACTGTAGCTACAGTGCCTAATTTTTTTTTTTTCCAATAATCGGTTTGTGTTTTTTTTTCTTTGAAATATTTATGTAAGCTAGTAAATATTGTTATACTGACACAACAAATTTCATAATATTTTCACAATTATTGACGTGTCAATTTCTTACAAGTCAAAATAAAATATGAGACTGTGACTAACCACAACTAAAAATAAATGTTTTGAGAAAATGTTACAACACTTATTATTATCACAATATTTTCACAATTGTTGAGATTTCAGTTTCTTATAGATCAAATAAAAAAAAATGCTAAATCCACAACATTTGAACATTAATTTCTACCGTGCCTAAATTTTTTGTTTCCCAGTAATCGGTTTGTGTTTTTTTTTCTTTTAAATATTTATGTAAGCTGGCATATATATTGTTATACCGACACAACAAATTTCACAATATTTTTACAAATATTGAAGTATCAATTTCTTACAGGTCAAAATAAAATAATAAAATATGAGACTATGACCAATTACAATTGAAAATAAATGTTTTGAGAATAACAATAACAATGTTATTAGTTTAAAACCAATAATAACTTGTCATGTAGAATTTGTTCTAAACATGTTATGAATGTAAAATTTCTCTCAAATAAAATAAAAAAATATCTATTCAGATCCTAAAAATGAAAATATTGTGAAAATATTGTGATATTTTGTTGTATTCTTAGAATTCTTTTTTAATATAGTCAAATTGGGTGAGCAAAAATTCACGATTTCACACACAAAATCTATATTAATTTTCTCACTACTGGGGCAGCACGTGCCTTGCACATGCAGCCAACACTACTATATATATAAAAACCATACTTCATTATGATTAGTATATAAAATAAGAAGTACAAAGTTTCCTTCTCTGGACACTATTGTCTCACCATCACTTAAAGGTTTGGATGGAGTAATGCTGTCTACCCCACACCATGGGAGATTTTAAACAATAAAAAGAGTAAATTTGCAACGACAATAATAGAAAAAAGAAGTCCCATTGATTCCTAGTTCTTGACCTCTTTGGTTCTAGTAAACAAGTTGAACATAGGCCCCTAATTGATAAGGGCATTCTCGTCCAATAAGAAAACAGACCGTCCTCATCTGTTGGGACGAATAAACTTCGCTCATGGCTCTTTAACCAGCAACCGTCCACCTCCTAAGTTGTTCATCGGACATCATCCAGTAAACCGATGGTTGGCCCATACGTAACAACCGTTCAACAAAGGACTAATTATGCCAACGAAGAGATGTCAGAACCCACGAGACCCTTGCATCACGTACTAGCGGACGGAGTATCCATGTCGATGGATGGATGACCATGTCGACGGATGTGCATGGTGGGTCCCACTGGTTTTTGCTTGTCCCTCGCTCATGAGTCTCTACATAAAAATAACTTGCACGCCATGTTTAAGGACCCAACTATACGTTTGTATCTTCCCTATATGGGAAGATAAAACTTAAGATCTTGAGACCTTAAACCCAAGATCTTCTCTACAAGGAAAACTCCTTCATTCATGGGATCCTTGTGAACCCTTATACCACTATATAAGCGCCAAGCGTTTTCCTCTCCTAGGTACACAAAAAATCCCTAGCTCTCTCACTATAGAATTCTTGGAGATCTTTCATTCGTTGACTTAACTTTCGGAGGGTTTTTAGCTAGCACCTCACCAATGCTCTCTGTTGGTTCTTGTTTTCTTGTTCTTCAGGTACCCATTGAAGTGTTTGTTGAGGACTATTTTTTCGCCCCGCATGGCACTACTTCATTGGCAACCCATGCCACATCAAAATATTATTGATTTTTTGGGTAAATCTCTTTAAAGCCAAAATAAGCTTATATCTCATGGATTGAGCTCGCATGGCCTGCGTGATTCTTACTTCAAGAAGCATATTCATGGTCCACATTTCTTTTTCATCAATTGGGATTATAACCCCACAACATCATCAACATCAACATATGGATCGAGCTTAAGCAATGAATCAAAGCTCACAGCCCATATTACCTCTTTTACACTCATGACAAACGGCTTCTTCAACAAGAGCCCATATTTACACAAAATGACAACAAAACCCGAGGTACGTCATCTCATCTTCAGCTTATGATCCAAGCTCATAAGTCTCTTTGGGGAAACTTTGGGAGTCGTGGTTTGGAAGGCCAAGAGATATGTTCAATAAAGCTCCAGCGGTTTAAAGTTGATAAAAGAAACATGTTGCTCGGCATGTCTTCTTCAACTCCCTAAACTCTAATGAGTCCGTGTGTAGCGGGTAATATATGGTATGCATCTCTTATCACATAGCACTTTAGATGATAAAATTTCCTATTGCTCTTTTTCTAAAACTTAATGTTCATCAAGTGACAAATATTCCATATCCCCAGCCATATAACTGCTAGGAACATAACTGTTCATTCAATCCCCAGCTGTTGCAATACAAATTTGGAAACTTCATTATATTATTCTACATAAATCTTACTACTGCTTTCAGCTGAAATCCAACTCAAACACATGGCCTAATCTGATTGGCTATCTTTTATCTCCAACTATATACAAAATATTCATTATATCTTTTATACCCAGTTGCTTACTACCACAATCAGACTATATATTTCTCTGCCAGCTGCTAAAGCAGAACATTAAATACTCTTCTTGCCCACTAAGATTATATCACAACACAATGGGACCTCAACTAAATCTCTAAAGCTTCATTAACTTTCAACCAATCCTTCTATTACTTGCTAGAAATGTGTTGTAATGAAACCTTGCACAAAAAACACAAACACCCAAAAGGGGAAACATTTTTAGCAGAACCCAACAGTGTATTTAGCACTTGACACCTGGCTGGGAGTGATATTAGCAACCATTTAATGCTAAAATCCCAGCTGCTAGCTACTATACCCAAGATAACAAGATACCCTTGAAAGAGATCTTACCATTTTCAACCAAAACTATAAAGTAAATGTTGAGTGACTTCTCCAGCACTTTGAAATCACCATGCTGACCTCTTTTGCTTTTGCCCAAAGTGACAGCTATTCCTGACAGTTGGGACGGCTTTTTCAGGACAGATGTAACAGCTGATTCAACAGCCTTAGCATTACTTTTTTTTCCCCACATTTGACTAAAACCAAAACCAGCTAAACTAACCATATTTTTCTTGTCAAAATACCTTCCTTTTTAGTTACTTTTTCCCCAACAGCTCTTACCCAAAATAGCAAGAACATCTTGAACCTAAACTTACCATTTTTGTCCAAATCTTAAGATGGATTTTCTGAATATTCATTGCTATTTGAGACAGATTTTGACTGAGATTCTTTGCTAAAATATCCCCTTAAACTCAGCTAAATAGGACCCCTCATCAACACTTCAAGGGAGAGAACACCAAGGGAGAAGAACCCTTTCACAAACCTCTCTATTCTCTCTCCCTAAACTCTGAATGAAGTTCTGAGATTTTAGTTTCAAAATCAAGAACTAAACTCTTCAGCCCTTAGCTCATAAATGCCTTCATAAGCTCTAATCCATCCTCCAGCAGAAAATCCCTGCAGAACATACCAGCAAAAAAGCCCAGCAGTAAATTCTAGCAACCTTGTTAAACACACTGCAGCACTATTACCCCTCATATACTCATTCTCTCACTCTCTATATTCAGAAAATACACGTATCTTACTGCTTGCATCTCCAAATGCCTAAACACACCTCCATACTCTTCTTTTACAAAATCTTTCCTCTTGGAAAGAAATCTCTACAACTTCAATGGTTATAATCTCATATTTTTATTATCTTTAACCACCATATCTCTCATACTTCCATATATCATGCACATTACAAATGCTACATCCCACAAAACACTCATATCTCTAAGCATCTCTTTCTCCACTTCTCATACACAATTTCATATACATTTACTACACCATTATATATAAGACACTACACTCTTCTAAACTTCATTCTCATACTCTCTCACTCTGAAGTTCTACTGTTTTGCTACTCATAACAACATATCAATACTCTTCTCTATCTCTCATACTAAAAGCCCTTCTCATGGAAGGCATAAACTTCTAATGCTAAAGCCCTTCTCCTAGAAGGCACCAAGATCTCATATCAAAGCCCTTCTCATAGAAGGCACAAATCCATCTTGCATAAAGCCTTTCTCTTAGAAGGCACAAATACTCCATACAAAAGCCCTTCTCATAGAAGGAAATATTATTCGTAACTTTACAATAACTAATAGAGCATTGTCAAAAAGAAAACTCATTTAAGTGAATGATAAGAGGGGCAAGCTTCCTACACACAGTTGGGCACACTCTTTCTCCCTCTAATTACACCAATTTTTTCCCTTCAATCTTAAAGTTATCATGGCAAACTGCTTCTCTACCGCTGAGGTCACTCTGCTGGGATATTATCAACTCACAGAAGCTATACAGCTGGGCTACAAACCATATGAAGATAAGTGATTTTGCTTATTTATCTTTAAATTTACGTTATTGAGTGCATGATTACTTCACATGTAAATACATATTACTTTATTTCAACTACTATTACAACTATTAACCAAGGCTTAAACTCATTTAAATGCATGATAAGAGAGGCGAGCTTAACTAACCTCTACCGCTGGCATTCTACTGGAATCTTATCAACTCACTGATGCTACACAGGTGGGCTACAAACCATATGAAAATAAGTGACTTTGCTTCCATATCTTTAAATTTACATCATTGAGTACATGATTACTTTACTTCTAAATGGATACTATTTTATTTCAACTACTAATCAAACCCATTATAACAAACACATATTACATATTTATTCGACCATTATCGTGATTCTTAGACTTTGGCTTTAATGGTTTGCTAGGCTTAAAAGTACACCGGTAGCTGTTGGACCATATGGCCCAATGTTGAGTTCCGGGACGTAACTCCCCAAAACGAACCCTTGTCTAGCAAGGTCACCCTTCCAAAGGACCACACGTGGCCGAGCAACCGAAAAAGGCCCCCAAACAACGTTCAAGAACAATCAGCTTACTGACAATTTTTGGGTATCATCAGTTGGCGCCGTTTATAGGGAATGAGTGATTAGCCATATCACTGCTTCTAAGACAAAAAATTGCATGGTCCAAACATGATCGACAACTACCATCAACCAGGAGACAGGGAACCCCCCCCCCCCCCCCCCCGGCGGAACGCCTTGGAAAGAAAAGTACAAACCCTAGTAGCAATAGTTGAGCAGCTTACCAAGCGCAACTAGGAGTTGGAATAGCAGTAAAACCAAAGGAACGAATGACCTCCTAAGGATTAGTACGACGAATGGGACAACGAAGGGTAGAATGGTAGTCACCTCCTGACGGAAGGCTGATGGGAAAGGGAAGATCAGGAAGAAAGCAACATCCCCAGCAGGCGAGATCAGTAGGAAGATACCAACCGCCCATCGAAACTAGAGAGTAGTGCAATACGCATGGCACAGGACATGTAGATGATGAAGGAGAAGATGGACATGATGATGAAGGCCATAAGGGGATGAGTATCCACCAACCTGGACGAGCTAGTTCAGTGGATTGACTCACCCTTCATAGCACAGGTGACTTCCTTCCCCCTTCCAACCAAGTTCCAAATGCCACATGTGGAAGCATATGATGGATCATGGGACTCACCAAATCATCTCGAATCATTCATGACCCTTACACATCTAGAAGGGGTCTTAGATGAGATCATGTGTATGGCGTTCGCCACCACACTTAAGGGGCTGGCTAAAGTATGGTTCAACCAGTTAGCCCCCAACACTGTCTCTACCTTTAAGGAATTAAGCGGACACTTTGTCACCCACTTCATTGGAGGCTAGAGGTACAAGAGATTTTCAGCAAGCTTGCTAAACATCAAGCAACGTGAGGATGAAAGCTTAAGATCATATGTGACTCGATTCAATATGGAGTCCCTTTTGATTGATGAGGCTAACGATAAGGTCTTGGTCACTGCATTCACCAATGGGCTCTAATCAGGAGCATTCCTCTTTTCCATCTACAAGAATGACCCAAAGAAGATGGCTAACATGTTATAAAAGGCCACTAAGTATATGAACGTTGAGGACGCCATGATAGCTCGAGGGAGCAGACTGAAGAAAAGGGAAAGACAAGACAACCCATGTCAAGACAGATGAAGAAAGTTTGCTTGGACGAATGACCAAAGGGACGATAGGAGACCAAGATCTCTCCCTGGGAGGACCGTCAACTTCACCCTGATAAACACTTTGGGAAGCATAATGAATTGAGCTCATGGAATGAGAGGCAATATATTATGAATTTTATCATCTAAAACTACAAGTAAAACAAAAATATAACTTTTAAGTGTGTCAAAAAAAATGGAGACATTGATTTTCTTATCAGTCAGTGTTTGTGCCTTGGAATTCTTTCTAGTGCTGGCCATAACTTTCATCAAAATATTGTCTCTTACTCGAAATTAATTTCTTCCCATTGAACCTAACGTTAAATACACTTAATAGTTTTTTTTTTCTTATATGATTGTATGTTGTGGAAAATACCATCCATGTCAAGTCAAAAAGAGTGAGGGTCTGGCCTAGGATTTGCTAATCAAAATGGTTTAAGAATTTCAACATTCATTTGACACAATAGGAGGCATTGAATTTCTTACCAAATGCATACACTGGGTTAATAGAAAGTCATGTACTTTACATGTGAAAAGGTGAAGCGATTATTATCTAAAATTGTGATTATTGAGAATGCATTTTTTGAAAGTTTCATGAATGTGAACCAAACTTTTGACATTAAACAGTAATGATTTGTAGGAATTCATTGCAAAATGGGTAAATAGTGGTGGTTTATCCTAAATTTGACATTCTCATGCCTCATTTTATGAAAGTTGTTTGCTTATTAGTTTTTTTTTTTTTTTTTTTTTTTTTTTGCATAAATGAAGGAGAACTTTCGCATTTTGTCCAAAGAGCTAATAATTCTGAAGGGTTGAATTTAGGATCCATTTGGTTGAAGGTGGAAAAGTGAGAGAATAGAAAATGGTGGGAGGACTAAAAAATGGGAGGATAGAAAATATTTTAATTTCCCTGCTTTTTGTTTTGTTGAGATGTGAAAAAGTGGAGGAATGAAAAAGTGAGTTTGTATAAATTTACTCATGCACAATTAAAACAAAAAAGTGACAAACAACCAAAAAATATATATATATATATATATAATCACCCAAATTATTAAAAATAAAAATCATGTCTAGAAAAAAAAATCATGTCTAAATAACAAAAATCAAACACTTATTAAAACTGGATTAAAAAAAAAAAAAAAAAAACACACACACACACACACAACACAACTCAACACGTAGTGATGCCCATGTGCAACTTACACATGAGAATTTTTATCCTTCACTTATCAAATTTTCCTCCACCAAGTTTTCTCCCCATTTTCGTGGAGAAAACTTTTTGGTGGGCTCCACCATTATTTTCCCCTCCCCCCTCTCAACTAAACACCCTCCAAAAAGTTTTCCTTCATCATTTTCTCAACTTTTTTTTTTCCATCCTCCCTAAAATCCACTCTACCATACACACCCTATAATTTAAAGTAAATTGCTTGCAAAAGGGTTAAGAAACAACCTCTTGCATGAGCACTCTTTGTTCTTAAGAGGATGTTTTAGGGTTCAAAGAAATTTGTTCAATTCTCTTTGAAACCTAAAAGCCCTAATTTAAGCAACAACACTCAAAGAATGGATCAGAAAATATAGGCAATTTGAGAAGCCTAAAACGTATGCCTCCCAGATCGTAGAAAAAAGGTTGTTTCTCTAGAGGTGAAAAGTGTGCTGAATAATGAGATGCCTCCTCTATTTATAGAGGTTTGAATGCTGAAAAAAAAAAAAAAAAAAAAAAAAAAAAAAAAAAAAAAAAAAAAGAAGCAAAAAACGTATAGAGGAAAATCCTAAAAAAAAAAAAGAAAGAGATTTGGATAAGAGTAAGCTGATTTTTTAGATCGGAACCAGATTAAGCTGAAATTTTGATAGCTGAAGAGAAATTAGATTCTCTACAACTTTTCCAGAAAATAGCCTAGTCTGAATTTTGAGTTCTACTATGCCAAAAGTGCCTTAGAATGTGAATCTGAAATCTGTTACTTGATTAGCACGTTTTTGAGGTGTTTTCCAACTCTAAGACTATATTTGGACGAATTTCAAAGTTATTTTCATGATAAACCTCATTTCAAAGTGATAATTATGACTTTTAAAATAATTATTTTGAATATAATTATCCCGAAAGCCTAATTATCAACAGTCTTTATATATTATCAGCTTATTTGTTTTAATCACATGCAACAAATCTCACTTTAAGAAAAATACTCCACCAATCACATTAATTCATTTAATTAATTTTAATCATCAACCTATCAAAATTAATTTCAATTAATCACACATGATTGGCTTCACCCCATACAATGTATGCTGACCTGTAAACTTGATCGTGTTATATCTTTTGATCTGACGGTACGATTTGAAAACCGAGTATATCGTCGTGACCGTTAGAACCTCAAGATCATTTTCATGATATACAATGAATAGACTAATGCATGAAATGCAAGAAAAAATTGATGCATGTGATGCAAGAATGATTTTTTTGGGTACATGGATGGTCACTCCAGTTATCTTCCTTGATTAAACATAGGTGCAAAATCGAGTGCCTACACATTTTGGCAGACAGACATTACTCCTCATAAATGCCATGTCTCTTTACTTAATTGCAGTCGATGATTTAAATAGGGAATGTTTCTTCTTAATTCTTCATTCCGTTTGTATCTTAAGATTCTCTCAAAGAACCTTAACCCCCACGAAAATGTCAAAACTTTTTTCCGCTAGTTCTAATTCCCCAAAACACACCTCCAGTTCCTCTGAGAGCGCTCCAAGCTCTTCAAACAACCACATTCCTTCCCCACCACCGTGCCTTATGCATCCCCCTTTCCCTTTTCCCATACATCCTCTGCCTCCTCAAGTCTTCATCCCTAAAGAGGTTGCTCCCTTCAACTGGAGCAACGAAGAAAGAGAAGACTTGGAGGAAATTTAGCTAAGGGTTGAAGAAGACACTGAGGATGTAGCGCTTGCTGCTTGAAGTTTAGCGCTTCAAACCCTTCTGACTTAAAGGAGTCAGACTCCTCTGATGGCTCTGACTTAGGGGAGGATGAAGGCGAGGAAGAGGATGAGGAAGAAGAGGATGAGGAAGAAGAGGATGATGAGGATAGGAAGAAATGGAGTATCTGGCTCTAGACTATCCCCAAGAGGACTCTAGGGATGACTCAGATGCCTATGTGTCGCGGTCTCCTTGATCTGCTCACCTTCAAACTAGCAATTTCTTCTTCTTTTTTGTATTTTATTTATTGTGTTTGTTTTTGTTTAGCCATCTATTGGCTTAGGTTGTAAAACTTTAATTTTCTTTGTTTTTTTATTATTTGTGTTTTTATATAGGAAATGGGTGATAGGCCACAAGGGCTAAATCATGTAAATCCCTCTCTTCAATTTTGTAAAAATTTAAACACAAAAGAATATATGAAAAAGAAAAAGAAATTTTGTTTTATTATATGTTTATTGTTTATATACATTTATGTTATGCTTTATGTTTATTTTACCATATATAAATTCCTACACAAAGACATAAAAATTCAAACAAGTCAATTAACAAAAATAAAATGGAACAAAGTAAATTGAACCTGTTGGTGAAGGGTCACGCCTTTACAATTTGTTTGTGAAGGCAATTTCCTTGATTTTAGCACCATCAACTGCCCTTTTTGTTAGAGATTCAGTTCTTTCCCTTTGCTGACACGTATCAATTTTGAAAATATATCTCATTTTTGAACAAGCTTCTTTTGGAGGGAAAAAATTAACTCCTTAAAGTATAAAAGGAAAAGAAAATATTTCCCTTCCTTATTTCTCTCTTTTTCCCTTATCTTCTTCTTCTTCAACCCAAAACCCAAAATTCTTTTCAAACACCAAATCATGGGTGTAAAACGTGGCCTAAGATCTAGTTCTGCAAAATTTTTAGAACCTACACCTTCGATAAGCAGCAAGCCCCTTCTAGGGGGAGATGAAAATCCTCCCATAGAGGAATAGTGGATTATCCCTCCCTTCTTCGAAGACTATTTGTTTGATAAAATTCTTGATTGAGATTCAGCCCCTTGTTTTGAAGACCTTCCCTACACAGCATGTGGGGAACGTAATGATCTTTTGACAATAGATCTAAAGTTAAAGCACATTCCTAGGCTCAGTACTCGCAGAAGGGACTTTGCTCCCACCACATATGTGGTCTTCAAATCCCACACTTTTGCCATCTCAATAGATTTAGTAAGGCCAGCAGTGAAGCTAACAGAGATTTTAGGGATAACCAGAGAAACTACTTTAGAAATTGTGGAAAAATATGTGATAATGCTATCTCTCATAACCGCCTTTACTAGGCTAATATGAAGGCTAAGTTAAGGAAAGAAAGTTTCAAGTGGGAGAACCTGTTTGGAAAACTACACTGAATGTACTGGGAGTGGCTGGAGCTGTTAAAGATGAGTTTTCTCCAAAATAGGAAGGACCGTATATAGTGGAAGAAACACATCCAACATGACACTATTGGCTAAAGGATCATGTAGGTATAAAGGCGTATAGCCCCATTAACAGAGCTCACCTTAAAAAATATCATGCTTAATTTTGTAAAAATATTTTGCTGCCATAATGCCAAACTGATGTTATGTTCCATGATACTTATACCATATAAACAAAGTCTTTTATTCAACTACGTCATATTATACTGTTCATGATATGCATGCAAAGTCTAGATAACTTAACTGAATAAAGTATAGTGAAGTTTATAATACAACCACACAGCCTTTCAAGAGCATAAAATATTACAACTTGAAAATTCGATAATGTTTGTGAGAGAACTAATGTTTCCAAGAGAGAAGTCTGGATCGCTCAAAGCTCCTAGCTCGCCTTCTAGCTTTTTAACCTTTTCCTTAAAGAGTTACATTCTGTTGTGACACCTTCTAATTGAGCCTGAAGGGCATAACTCACTTCTTATTCCACTTTAAGTCTGTTGATAGATTCCTGGAGCTAAGTGATTGAAGTGATACGTGCCAATAAGGCTGATTCTATTTCCTTTGCTTTATTGATACAAGAGTTTTCCTTAACTCTTAACTCGCGAAGTGAGGACAAGGAAGCGTGAATAGAGGGTCCTGCCTTCTTTAAGTCCCTCAATGCAGTGACACGACTCTTTAACTAGCCAACATTGACACTTTGGCTAGTTTAACAACTAAAGGGAAATGTCTGCTTAGGATCTTCTCGTGAGGATATCCCTCAAATAGATGGCGAGAGTCTCCATTGGCTTCCTCATGCATGCCATCAGCATATTCCCTCTAGAAATACCTGATTCATCCCCAGAAGTTGGCCTTGGAACCTTTGTCTCAGCCAACACTAGTATCTTCTGGTACTTCTTCGTTGGGGGCTTTCCCTTTTCTTGCTGCCTTTAGGACTGATTTCTTTAAGGTTTTCTTCACTGCATTCTCGAGGAATTTCATGTCTTTAGACTCATCAGGAGATAAAGAGATGTTGACTACCTCACCATCTCCGAATACGGGAAGTCTTTGTAAAGTTGAATTTATTCAACTATATGTTGGCTTTATTTCGTGTCAAATTTGCTTGTAATTTAATATTTAGAAACCTTGTATTTAGGTGGGAATAATGGAAGGGTTGTGTGTGAGAGAGTGTGAAGAATTGATCAAGTTTGTGAAATCAAGAGGCAACTTGCGACTGACTTGCAAGTGGTGACTCGCCAGAATGCGTCACACGTGTGGAGCATGCAGGAAGTTGAAGGGTCAAGACAGCTAGATCACTACAGGACAAAAAGTACAGTCTGGCCATTCTGTTATCTGGCAATTGGAACTTGCAACACATCCTAGTCACGAGTGACTCGCCAATGCACCATGTTTTGTTGAAAAATGAATTTTCACATTCCTTCTCATACCCTATTATAAATATCCTTATACTCATGAAATATAGAAAGCTTCTAGAGCGAATTTTGAGAGATAAACCCTAGAGAACAACAAGATTAATTCATCCATAATCTTATACATTTGATTCTCCAAATTCCTCTACTCTCACCCTCTCCATTGTCGTACCCTTGAAAGGATCTTAAGCCAAATCCTTACCTCACCATATTCATAGCAGTAAGAAGGTTCTTGGTGTTTGGGAAGTAGTTCAAGAGAGAACCAATTCATTTTGGCTGATGCAATGGGCTAATTGCGGGATCTGATAAGCTAAAGAAGACAAGGTTGAGCGTAACCCTGTTGGAGAAAGAATCTTGGAGGGCTTAGGTGCATCAGGTAGATTAGGCTTGGAGGGTCTACTGCTATTCATGTATCTCAACTGGTTTTCTAGGGAATCATTTTACCACTTGGAGGGCGGTGGAAAAGTTTTTTGCCAAGTTCTTCGGTTTTCTCTTCAATAACACGTGCTAGTGTTATTTTGCGTTTGCTTCTCTATCCCTTACTCTTTGCTATTAATTACTGCTATGTTGTGATTAAATTATGGCTTAGAGTATTTGCATATTTGGGTATAGCTTATATTTATCATTTCGTGCATATATTATTTGAGTATAAGCTTGCTTTTGGTAATTTTGAATTTAGGGTCTAAACATTCACAAGTGTTTTACACACTTAGTGGGCTTTCAGTCTTAATATTTTGTGGACATCTTCTAGGGAGGGAGAGATTTCTTGACACCCTGTGAAGAAGGTATGAGTAGTGGGATTCCATCGATACAGAAGAAAGAGAAGACTTTCACTGTCCTTGTTGATCTCTAGACTAGAAAACTTTCTAGATGCCAATAACAATTATGAAAATAAAAAATCATAAAAAGAATAACTAATCTCTCTTTCAAATTTATGAAATACCACACACTTTTGATGCGATGGTCACTCCACAAGTTTAAATACTTGTAGGGTGTTAAGGGGTGGGGGGGGGGGGGGAAGGGCTGAGGTTCAGGTTTCTAAGAGGGAGCTTCACACACATATGCATTTAGATTAAACTAGAGTAGAATTTCTATCTTGTATAAAAAAAAATTATTTTTTTGGAAAAATAATTATATGAGTAAGATGTTTCCTAAAATATATCTTAAGTTTGATTAAAAATGGTTTCGTTCAATTGTCTTCAGGGTTTTATTATTGTATTGTCACCAAACAAATGAATAGCAATAAGTATTACATTACAACATTTTATATTCCTTGTAATAAGTATTCCTATTCTTATATGTGGCGTGTCTTTATGTTAAACCCATTTTTTCCTCTCCCTTGTATGTGTGTGCATGTCTGTTTCTCCAAAAAAAAAAAAGTTTTCTTATTACTATGTAATTACCATTATAGTTTACTAAACGTGCCCTTAGTTGAGAGCAATTAGGTGTTAGTATTCCATTGACTTATTAATGATAATCCCTTTGCTCATGGTTAGTGGTCGGAAATTTGCTTTTGAGAATCAAATAAAAATATGATTAAATTTTCTTCATGTATATACTATATTCCATTATTCATACTTTCTAGTTATTACTATTGTGAAATGGTTTTATAAAACAATTTAAAATATAAATTAAGTACATTCAATAAATGTACTATAAAAATATAAATATTTATTAAATTTGATCAATTATGCCAATATTGCTATAAATTTTTTTTTTGTTGATATTTTTAACTTATTTTTAATCAACAACCATATGCCTTTATAATAAAAAAACAATCATTTAGGTTCTGTTCAAATAAATAATATAAAAGATAAAGCATCTTAATTTAAGTTACAAGTTGTGAAGTGTAAAGATTAAAACCTTAATTTGTTTTCTTTTATTTTTTGAGATAATTGTTAAGATAAATAAGTGATCATTCTAATTTTATGAATATCAATTAATTTAAGTAATTGGTAGATACAATTTGTCACTAAGGATATTTTGACTCTATTTAAACTAATTAAGTAATTGGTATATACAATTTTATAGTAGGGTTAAATTGGAACCTTTTTTTTTTTTTAATACATGATAGAATTTCTACTCTAGCATAATATAAGTATATGTGTGTGAAGCTCTCTCCTAGAGACTTGAACCCCGGCCCTTGCCCCCCCACATCCCACAAGCATTTATACTTGAAAAGTGACCACTGCACCAAGGGTGTGCGGTAAATTGGAATCATTTAAAAGTGTGAGATTTATAAATTTGAAAATGCCTCTAAATTATGAGAGAGAGAGAGAGAGAGAGAGAGAGGAGAGAGAGAGAGAGAGATTCCTCCTTTTAAAACTATTGGGGAAAAATGGCCAAGGATCATATGGGTTAGTGACATTCCATCCTTTTCTTTTTTCCGGAGTTTTGGAGGTAAAATATTAATTTCCTCAACTTATACTTGGAGTTATAAAAAAAAAAAGTAAATTAATTAACTCATTATTTCATTCATTACTCATTAGTTAGTTAACCATATATTGATTATTAGTGCGTGAGCAATTAAGACAATTGGTCAATGAGCATGTGCATCTGGGCCGTGAACTTATAGATTTTGTGTATGAAATTGGAAGCAAAGCTAAAAGGAGCACCACCACAACCACAACAACAAAAATCAATCATTTGATTTGATGCGGGGTCAAGTCAATGAAGCATCCAATATATTCATTCAAATATTAATATACTAAATATTTACTATTTCTCTCACTAACAAAAGCTGGCATTTAATAACAAACGTATGCGATGGGTTTGCTAAACTTGCATTCTAAGCATTCGCCAACACATTTATTTTTTTATTTTTTATTATAGCTTTGCTTCAGGGTTTAAAGCCACAATGATGCCAAAAGTTCATAGATCGAGAAGAAGAAGAAGAGAAGAAGAAAAGAAGAAGAAGAGAAGAAGAAAGAAGAAGAAGAAGAAGAAGAAGAAGAAACTTCTGGTATGGATAATGCATGTGAAACTTATAGTTCTAGCCTCTACTCATAATTAAGTCATTTCATGGGTATGATTTAGAACCAAAGAACTAATTATGTTCAATTAAGATGGTGATACATTTTATTTAAACTAGCTTGTAACTTCACACATATGCATGAATACACTTAAAAATATATAATAAGATGCATAATATAATTCATATATATATATATAATTTAAATACTATTGATGTCATTTTTATATTTATCAATTCTTTATAAAATTTTGTAAGGATATTATTAGGTATAAAATCTAAATTGTCCATATTTTTTTAAAATTATTATGAAGCACTTTCTTTTTTTTTTACAATTCATTTATTCTAAACTCTTTAGTTTTTGTACTTTATAATTCACTTTGATGAATATTTAAGATGTGGTCCCATATTTGATTCTAAAATTAAAAAATAAAACTAATTAAGAATAAATAATTTAGGACATATGACATAAAATTAGAACTCTAATTTGAAATTTTAATTTGAGTTTCTCTCAGCTTCATCTATTATTATATATATATAGATAATGGGGAAAAAAAAGAAGAATTAGTGATAAAGGCTAATTAGGGTGATCTATCTTGCTTGTCAATTCCAACATCAACCTAGCTATAACCAGATACACCTTTTTTTTCCTTTTCCCTTAACCACACATGTTCCTCTGAAGGAACCTAATATAAATCACTGCTGTATTGCTAAATAAAATTCTAATTTTCATTATAGAACAATATGGTAGTAGGCTACTAGCTTTAAGGTCTTGTAGCTTAACTAATATTTACAGTGTTATCGATTAGGACATTCAATGTTGAAATGTTACTCCCCCAATCATCAGGTTACTAAAAAAAATTAAATGACAATGCTGGCAAGGACTTGTGCTAGATAGTTTTGTCCAAGTATTTGGTGAAAAAGATTACAACCCAAAATTACTGTTTGATAGTAAATAGAACAAAGCTATTGATCGGTTGATTCAATAAGAAATTGGGAGTTAATTAGAACTCAAGTTAGATCACCTAACTACGATATATATATTTGGAGAAACTACTTATTGAAGTTAATTGTTTTCTGAGTCATTTTCATGAATAAGTGATTTAAAAAGTTCAACCAACCCATTTTCAATGTCTGAAGCGGATTAATATAGGTATTGAAAAGGTATTTTAATTTTGTCCATCAATATAGATATAATACTGTTCATTTTATTTTGGATTCTATCATTGGCTCTTATCTCATATATTTCTTTGTTTTTATCTTCCAAACCTAACTATTTACTTCTCTTTTTCAAATCCAAATCATCCAATTCTAAAATAAAAAAAAAAAATAGAAATCCAATAGGCTTTAATTTGCTATTATTGAGGAATCCTGATATTGAAAGTTTTGAAGCACCCTTGAGCAACTACCTGTGGCACTCTGCCATCTTAATCGATGATCATTTTTTGTCAATTCTACAATATAACGTATGTGACAATCTGCCTGTTACTTAAATTGAATGCCTAACCTATCACTATATTATATGTTACTATTTTCTATACTTATTTATACTTGTACGTCTTTACAAAAATGAAACAAAAGAAAGTTCTCAGCAAATGTCGGCCTTTTTCTGTCGACTAATTCATACACCACACAACAAGAACTTTCCATTCAACAATTTATAATTATGGGTTATTGTTTACTATTGGCTCAATCAAAGGCAATCATTCTACGTTTAAGAACAATCAGCTTACTGACGATTTTTGGGCATCACCAGCTGGTGTCATTTGTAGGGAATGAGTCATTAGCCATATCACTGCTTCTAAGACAAAGAGTTGCATGGTCCAACTGTGATCGACAACTACCATCAACTAGGAGATAGGGAACCCCCCCAACACGTTGGAAAGACAAGTGCAAACCATAATAGTGGTAGTTGAGCAGCTTACCCAGCACAACTAGGAGTTGGACCAGTAGCTAAACCAAAGGAACGAATGACGTCCTAAGGATCAGTACGACGAACGGGACAACGAAGAGTAGAATGGTAGTCACCTCCTAACGGAAGGCCGACGAGAAAAGGAAGATTAGGAAGAAAGCAACATCCCCAGCAGGTGGGATCAGCAGGAAGATACCAACCACCCATCGGAACTACAGAGCAATGCAATACAATGGCGCAGGACATGCAGATGATGAAGAAGAAGATGGACATGATGATGAACGCCATAAGGGGATAAGTATCCACCAACTTGGACGAGCTAGTTTAGTGGATTGACTCACCCTTCACAGCATAGGTGACTTCCTTCCCCCTTCCAACCAAGTTCCAGAAGCCACAGGTGGAAAAGTACGATGGATCACGGGACCCACCAAATTATCTAGAATCATTCAAGACCCTTACGCACCTAAAAGGGGTCTTAAATGAGATCATTGCTTGCTCACTCCCAAGTGCAGGAGATCTTAGCAATATAATTCTCAGTGTACCGAGGTTGAACCACAAGGAGCGGGGTAAATTCGAAAACAATATAATTAAACAATAATTTTGGTGAAGAAGAAAAATACTTTTTCTTGGTGCTTGTTTTCTCCTAACTCTCGGGAACCAAAGCAATTTGATGGTACCCTTAGAAGGCGTCCAAAAAGCTCATTCTCTGGTGTCCAACCTTGGCATTCACTAATTGGTCTATCTTCGATACTGGGAAAGGATCCTTTGGGCATGCTCAGTTAAGGTCAGTGAAATCAACGCAAACCCTCCACTTTCCGTTCTTCTTTTTTACCACCATCGTGTTGGCTAACCATTCGGGAAAAAACACTTCTTTAACAGCCCCTGATCGCTTTAGCTTCTCCACTTCTTCTTTTACTGCCTTCACATGAGGTTTCGCAAACCTCCTTAGTCTTTGCTTCTTTGGTAGGACTAGAGGGTCTACATTTAACTTGTGCACAATAAAAGTCTGGTCGACCCCAGGCACTTCATATGGACTCCATGCGAACACGTCCAAATTTTGCACCAATGACAACAAAATTCCCACTTGGTCCTCTACTGATATGCTCTGCCCTATCCGGAAATACATGTTCGAATATGGAATAATTCGTACTTGGAGGATTCTATTCAAATACACAATAGACAAGACACTCAGGATCGCAATTTTTAAAAGATGGAAAGTAATTATAATACATAAAGGGTTAAGAGAATCATACCAAAAATGAAACAATCCAAGCTTTTGTTGGGCATGTACTCATAGATTAACATCTTTCATCTCTTCACACGGTAGCCTAAAAGATTGACAAGATTCTGCATACAATTTTTTCCCTTGTTACTATGATTGCATCTATGTCTATTTTAGTTCTTTTTGTGAACTTCTTTTGAAAATCAATTGGAGGATTCTATTCAAATACATAATAGACAAGACACTCAGGCACGCAACATTTAAAAGATTGAAAGTAATTATAATACATAAAGGGTCAAGAGAATCATACCAAAAATGAAACAATCCAAGCTTTTGTTGGGCATGTACTCATAGATTAGCATTTTTTCATCTCCTTCAACATAGTAGCCTAAAAGCTTGACAAGATTCTTATGTTGAAGTTTGGCAATGAGAAAAACTTCATTCTTGAACTCTTCAAGACCTTGTCTTGAATTCTTTGATAGCCTCTTCACGGCAATATCTTGTCCGTTACATAGACGTCCCTACAAATCATCAGTTAAAGATGAATCTTTCCGTCTAAATTTGTATAGTATCACCGTAAATTTTTTGACCTGTAATTAAATCAGAATCCTTTTTACCTTATAAACAGGACCAAATCCACCTGCGCGATCACATTTGCAGGAGAGAATTTGTTTGTTGCCGTAGCAACCGTTGTGAAATTAAATAATGGTACGTTTACATCTTCTTTCTTTCTTTCACCTATTGAACCCATATATAACCTTTTTAGGAATTGCTTTTAATTTTAGTCTTTGTACAGTTTATCATGCTCATTTAAAATCTAGCTTTAATATGAGCAAGGATGGATGATGAGTGTGTGTATGTATATATATTGGAAACATGGATGGGTATACTTACGTCTTCTATTTGTTGTCTTCCAAGTGAAACGCCAAAGCAACCCCAAAGGAAGCAATCTCGAAATGATTGATGCCGTTATGATGACCACCACCCTTTTCTTCTTGTTTAATTTGTGGATTGATCCTAGATCATATAGCAGTTAAGTAATTGTTTCATTTTTTTTACAATTTTATGTTTCTTTCTGGTAGAAGTATTAGACCATTGATTATAGTCCCTAGATGTACTATAAGTCAGTTAAGCATATGTGAGCTTATTCCATGACAAGTTATTTATAAACTCAAAATTATAGTTCATAGTTGGTGATAAAATTGAGCATTTCATTTGTGAAGATAATAACATATCAACTAAGATGATTTGTCTTGATCATGGAAGTGGAGACTTCTAGTTGATATGTTAATATGATTTAAGAGTTAAGACATATTAAACTGAATCGCTGTGAGATTTATTGTTCTCTTAATGACTATCAAATGAATAATAAATCTCACGATTTCTATTTACATGAACTCTTAATCCGGAGAGGATAATGGACCTAATCATGAAATATAGGTTGCTTTGATATATTAAGAGTGAAATCTAAAGTCACGATCAAAATCTCAATATGTTGGACAACCATATTTAGTGTTGATGGAACATATATTCTCAAGATGGAATTCATAATCTCTTAACGGAGATATAAAATATTCTCTTGAAATAAGTTTAATGGGTTTGGTTATTCAGAGTATTAGGCCTAACCACTTTAGTAAGAAATTACTAAAGTATATATTTATGAAATCAATGATGAATAACTTAAAGGATTAAACTGGGTACACAAGGATTAAGATGTAGTAATCTTCAAAGTGGCAGTCTACATTCATAACTTTGTTTTACTACGAATATTTTATGATACGAATATTTTATGAAGGGGTTGCATGTATAATAAAGTCTTAGGATATAATTTATTAATAAGGCCTAGAGTGCAATTATATTTATATAGCAATATTAAATATAATTAATGGTAACTTTGGACTTGTCAAGAGTTGACAGAAAAGTCCAAGATCCATTGGAGCTAGTGTCTTATTGGTATCTTTTGGTCTCATTCCAAACCACACACTAAAGCCCAATTGGAAAGGGAGAAACATACAAAATTTTAATATATGATACATCATTGCGAAAAGGTGTGTATGTGTGAGTGAAGCCACTCGATTATTCTCCCTTGGAAACTGATTGAGAGACCACACTTCTTGGGCGTAAAGTAGAATTGGAGTGATGATTAAAAGTTTTTCCAAGTACTTCTAATCTTTTGTTTTGAGTTTCGCCACACCAAAGCACGCTATCTTGTTCTTAAATTCTGAAATTTACATAGTGCATGTTATCAACCAAGAATGAAGTAGATTCGTGTTTGTTTCTTTCGCTATGTGTTTTGTATGAGATACAAAACCGAATTTCCAACATCACCACCAAAGTGTCATCATGTGGCTGAAAGGTTCCTTCTAAATCCGCTTCACTAAAAGTGAACGGAATTGAGATCATCCTGGGCCTCTTCTTAGGCCGGTCTGTGACATCTGCTTCAGGCGTAGACACTACACTCAATATTCCCCTTTGACTATTCAAGCTCACGCCCCGAGAGGTTGCATGAATAAACTCAATAACCCCCAAGGGAGGGAGAAGGGTATGGTCGTTTCGGCTTCCTGATCCCTGGCCTACGTTTACTCCTTCTTGGCCAACCAAAAACTCCTTGAGTTGCCCTAGCTTCACTAGCTACTCTAAATGATCTTTCAATACATGGCACTGCTCGGTGGTGTGACCTTTTTCTCTATTATAAGTACAATATAAGTTTTGATTCCTCTTCGCCAGGTCCTCACCCATCTTGCCCGACCATCAGAAATAATGTTCATTCTTAATGCGTTCAAGGATCTTATAGACGAGCTCTTTGAACGTCACATTAACTCTCTCAGCACGCTGTGCTAAGCCCTCCCCGGGTTCCCTCGGCTCTCTCCTAGTTCTCTACTGGAACTTCTCGGGAAGATACTCTTTACGATATGGCGAAAAAGTTGAGGCTTTACCTTTGCCCTACAATTGATCATCATTTAGTCTTTTATACTCTTCAATCCTTCTCATCAGTTGATGCATGCCTTTAGGAGACCGCATGGTCAAAGAATCTCTCAACTCCGACTCCTCGGGGAGACCCAGTTGGAAGGTGCTCGCAACTACTTGCTCATTTCCCCCACCTATCTCATTGTACAACTCCTAATACCTATTTGCATAAGATCAGAGGGTTTCCCCACTTCTCATGCTCATGGAAAATAAAGCATTTATTGGCTTAGGAACTTTACTACACGTTATAAATGGGGCCCCAAATGCTTGCATCAACTCACCGAAATTTTGGATAGACCCTTTCCTTAAACCATTGAACCACCTCATAGTTGTCGGTCCAAGACTAGACGGGAATATGTTACACATCAACCCATCATTATCGGCATAGAGTGACCTCATTTGTATATAGTGACTTACATGCTCTGCCAGATCTGTTTTTCCATCATAGATGGGGAACGGAGGTCATGTGAATTGTCTTGGCATTTCCGTACACTCAATCTCATTGGAGAACGATGATCGGGTTGTTCTCCTCAACGCTTGACTCATTGCATCCATAGTGTCATTATGGTGTCTGTATCTTTCACGATGGGAAGATTCACAATAATGCCCCATAGTTTCACGGGATCTGTCTCTCAACTGACGTGAACCACTACCTCGAGATGACTCTCCTACAATGTAGTCAGGATCGTCAGATGAATCCTCTCGGTCTCTTCTACAATGTCGGCCTCTCAACTTAATTTCTAAATAATTAACTTGCTTTAGTAGATTCTCCAATTCCTGCACCCAATCGCTGCGATGAGACCACTCAAGGATATAAGAGACAATTCGTTCCCCCTGTGAAGATCCCTCGTTAGAGTCTACCCTTGTCTCGTGCCCATCTTGTATGTGCTACTGCTCCCTTCTAAGCTCCCTTTCAAGTCTCCTACGAACCCTTGCGGAGGCCCTTGAGTGATTTCCTCCAACAGAACCCTCTCCAACATACGGGCCCTCCATAATCTGACAATATCAAGCTAGTTTAAAGCCTCAAGATGAGAAGGATTCCCATAGACTGCGCCAATTGTGGCAACCCAATACCCTATTCCCCTTAGACCTTGCTCTTGCTTTCTCTACTCTCTTTGTTCTCTCCTCCCTTCGTGTTTACTCCCTCCCCTATTTCTTTTCTCCCTCTCTCTCTAACTTCCCTGAAAAACTGACCCCTCATTTGTTTGCCCTCATTTTTTTATATATCCCCCCGTTAGTGGGGTTCAATTCATTACTTTTCACTAGTCCCCATGCAATCCCACTTTCACCCATAATCCTTAGAAAAATCATGTCTTCTGAAGATTCTCTTGAAACTTGTTCCAGACACCAAGTTGTGTTCGGTAGCGGGTTTCCCAAAGGCACTAACTGTGCTCGTTTACCGACTTAAACTTGTCTGCTCCATCGTCATACCCCTCGATTTATTAGTCAGTATTGGATCCAACTGGGCCGAGCACAATAGGTTTCCCCTGAATGCTAGTTGTTGGTCCTTCACACATTCATCAATGGACTAGTCCTAACCCTACAATGTTGGGCCTTGGTCACGTGGGCTGTTCTTGGTTACCCGGGCATGAGCCCTTATAGTAAATGTGAGGGAAAAATGTTAGAGGAAGTATAATTGTAAGGTGAATAATTAACAAGGAGAAAAATAGATAAAATGGAGATATAGTGTCGAAAATAGGTAGATCATATGGCTACTGATGTGACTTAACAAAAACGTAACAATAATAAATGATATACTTCAGCTTTTAGATATATATACATATAGATAGATATATAATTTATCAACTCAGTCTTACCGTGTTTATATACCAATAGTGTATAGTTCATATGCCCATGTGAATAGAATCATTCTTTTTTACTTAATCCACCCTTCATTTTTATCTTTGTTTTCTGCTTCTTCTAGTTCTGCACCTTCTGCTTTTGTGATTAAAACCTCTATACACTTTCAATAGGATCCATGGTTTAAAAGTAGAGAAGCCCATATTTAGGAGTCTCAATCATTTATATTTTAGATAAGAATTGGCTGCTCCAACCATTTCATTAAAGAAAATACAGAAAAGCTCATTAGTTTTACACACCCAAGCAAGTAGCAACTATGAACAATTAATAGAATTTACTTCTAAAAACAAAAAGATGCAATCTAATCCCAAACGCACCCCAAAATACTAAAAAACTTTCACATATAACTTCTCAGGCAAGCTACTTATGAATTTCCTATCTAGCTTCCGGCATAGTTATCGTAACTGCATTCTCTATGTTAGATTCTTCAGTTCTTAATAATGCACCTGAATTGCTAAGACTTCTTTCTATGAAGAAGCCAGGCTGTTTAGGCTGGGGTAGAATTGCTTCCTCATTTGTTAACATAGAATACACACAAGACATTTTTGGCATGTCTTCAGGAAACTTTTGGACACATAGCAAACCAACTTGAATACATCTCAAGATTTGAGATCTTGAATGCGAATCCTCCAAACATGTATACGATAGTTCCAAGCCATTGCCCTTCATCCACAACAACCATGCCTAGCGCAATTACAATACAGATACTCACATAATCCACCAAAAAGGAGAGAGAGAGAGAGAGAGAGAGAGAGAGAGAGAGAGAGAGTTTTCCACTACATGTCCCAAAAGGTTATGATGGTGATTTGGGTGAGAAATTTTTTTGATTTTCTTGGCACTCACTATCTCTAACATAAGCACACCCATGCTAAACACCTCAGATTTCACTGAAAATCTTCCTTCAACTGCATACTCAGGAGACATGTAGCCGCTGCATGAAACCATCAAATAAGCTTTATTATCATTATTGTTGTTATTGATAACTTAAATTTCAATACGTCTTTAACATATCACCTTACCTTTACACCATGTTATAAGGGAATGAGGGGGACTTTGAGTCCAAGCACATTGATTAATATTTGCTACAATTTTTGAAAAACAAAAATCTATTACCAATTTATATTACTTACTATGTTCCAACAACTCTATCTGTCTTCACTTCACTTTCATCCCTTACAAAAGTTCTTGCTAAGCCAAAATCTGATATTTTTGGGTTTAAGTTGATATCTAATAAAATATTGCTTGCTTTCAAATCCCTGTGGATGACTTGAAGTCTAGAGTCCTGGTGAAGATAGAGAAGTCCTCGCACAATCCCGATAATAATGTCAAAATGCTTTGGCCATGCTAGCAGATTATCATTTTGTTCTGCATACAATTTTTGCCCTTGTTACCATGATTGCATCTATGTCTATTTTTTGTTCTTTTTGTGAACTTCTTTTGAAAATCAATTGGAGGATTCTATTCAAATACATAATAGACAAGACACTCAGGCACGCAACATTTAAAAGATGGAAAGTAATTATAATACATAAAGGGTCAAGAGAATCATACCAAAAATGAAAGAATCCAAGCTTTTGTTGGGCATGTACTCATAGATTAACATCTTTTCATCTCCTTCAACATAGTAGCCTAAAAGCTTGACAAGATTCCTATGTTGAAGTTTGGCAATGAGAACAACTTCATTCTTGAACTCTTCAAGACTTGTCTTGAATTCTTTGATAGCCTCTTCACTGCAATATCTTGTCCGTTACATAGACGTCCCTGCAAATCATCAGTTAAAGATGAATCTTTCCATCTAAATTTGTATAGTATCACCATAAATTTTTTGACCTGTAATAAATCATAGTCCTTTTTACCTTATAAACAGGACCAAATCCACCGCCCCGATCACATTTGCAGGAGAGAATTTGTTTGTTGCTGTAGCAACCTTTGTGAAATTAAATAATGGTACGTCTACATCTTCTTTCTTTCTTTCACCTATTGAACCCATATATAACCTTTTCAGGAACTGCTTTTAATTTTAGTCTTTGTACAGTTTATCATGCTCATTTAAAATCTAGCTTTAATATGAGCAAGGATGTGTGTGTGTGTGTGTGTGTGTGTGTGTGTGTGTGTGTGTAGATGGGTATACTTACGTCTTCTATTTGTTGTCTTCCAAGTGAAATGCCAAAGCAACCCCAAAGTAAGCAATCTAGAAATGATTGATGCAGTTATGATGACCACCACCCTCTTCTTCTTGTTTAATTTGTGGATTGATCCTAGATCAGACAACAATTAAGTAATTGTTTCATTTTTTTTTGAAGTTTTATGTTTCTTTCTAGTAGAAGTATTAGATCATTGATTATAGTCCCTGGATGTACTATACGTCAGTTGAGCATATGTGAGTTAATTCCATGACAAATTTACTTGTAATTTTTAAGTTTTGTACTTGTAATGTGATTGTGGTAATGAGGGCTAAAGGTTGACGGATCTTCTCATTGTGCAAGACTAAAGACCTCAGTCGAGCAAGATTCAAGGCTTGGTTGTGTGAGATGGTTGATTTAGACAGAAACTCTCCATAGACACTCAATTGATCGAGACCTCATTATGGAAATTCTGTTATTTTCTTTCAAGACCGCTTTGGTAGCCACACTAAGCCTAAACCCGACTTGTATAAAAACCTTTGTCAACCCTAATCCTTTGAGAAGGAAGACAACCACAGTAAAACATAGAAAAACCTAGAGATGGTGAATATTTGTCTTCCAATCCTCTCCCAATGAACATCCTTTAGAGGTTGACTCTTTTAGACAGAAAGATCACCTTAACTGTGTTGGAGTTGCAACTAAAACCATAGAGACTACATCAAATCTTCAAGAAGCTTTGGAGTGAATAATATATTGGTCTTATAGTATATGGATTGACTTGTGGTACCAAGTGACTGAAGGACAAGGCATGGGTATGAAGTTGATAGCAGGAGTGAGGAGAGTGGGTGCACTTCATGTGCTTGTACATATAAAGTCGATCTAGTAAGTATAGTATATACCGCAACAACCTTCATATTTGATTTGATTAGTTTGGCTCAGCCACAAAGTAAGTTTACCTTGGTTTTTCACTCCGTGAACAAATGCTCTTTCCTATGTATGTGCAAGGGTATATTCAAGAATTTTAACTTAAGGGGACCAAATTGCAATATTGATAAAATAATCATAATCCATAAATCTATAAATACAAAATTATCAACTTAATAAATTGTCAAAAGAAAAAAAAAAGTGGGTTAATCCCACATTGGAAAAATGAATATGAGTTTAAGAGGTTTAAAGTCTGTGCTGTGTATCCAAGAATTAGATTTTTTTGGATATACACGACTATAAGTTTCTTTAAAAAGCATTCTTCTCTCTCCTAATGTGTGTGTGTTAAAAAATAGTATTCTAAAAAAAAAATTGTCATATACTTAAACATTAATGAAAATACAAAAAAGAGTCTAGTTCACTATATACATATACAGAATTTTGCAAACTATTATTTTAAGCACCACCAATCCAAACACACACACACACACACATATATATTATATAACCGAAACTTTTGACTTTTGTTGACTTCTCAAGAACTTGCCACATCATTATTATTTTTTAAAATCAAAATTATTTATTGAGTATTATTATTATATTTAATTACTTAGATAACTTGCACATAACTCTTTTTTTTTAAGAAAAATTGCACAGAACTTTAAACATGTGTTTGGTTGGCAATATATATTTTATAAGCAAGACTTAAATATAGTACTTAGGTTTTGTTCCTTAGGTTCCCCTTTAAGATTCTGCTATGTGGATTTTTTCTCATAGGAAGCAAGTGTATTTTTTTAGTTAAGTAATCACATGACTGAATCTTAAGATGTGAACTTAAAGAACAACACCTAAGGTACTGTACTTAAGTTTATATATATAAAAGCGAAACTTTTGATTTCTTGTTGACCTCTCCAGAGCTTGCCACATCATCATTATTTTTTTAAAACAAAATTATTTATTGAGTATTATTATTGTATATAATTACTTAGATGACTTGCACAAAACTTTCTTTTGAGAAAAATTGCATGGAACTTATGAGCAAGACATATGTACAATACTTAGGTGATGTTCCTTAAGTACTCATTTTAATATTCTAATATGTGGATTTTTTCTCATGGGAAAGAAGTGTATTTTTTAAGAAGGAAACCTAAGGAACGACACCTAATGTATTATCCTAATTTTTGTCCATATTAATTTTATTATATCTACATTATCCATCTAAAAGTTGAAAGAGATTTTGTGTTGATAAAGTAACCGTGGGGTTGGGTTTATCAGATTAGATCAAGCTCACAAAACATCAATTATTCATTTAACAATGAATTGTATGAATTTTTTTTATGTCCTTATTAATCTATATATTATTATTATAATATAAAATGAAAGTTTTTTTCACTTTTTAGTGACCTTTTAAAATTTTGACACATTAGCTTTGCAAGCTTCACAAATTTACGCCTCATTATGATTAATTTTATTTATTAATTTTATTAATTAGACTCATGTTATGACTCATCTCTTCCCACCTCAAAACCCTAAATATAACTTAGTAAGGCAGTTGATTCTTCAACGAGAACAAATCTTGTTGTATAAAGGCCACCTAATCGCTTTTAAATTTGAACTCGATTGTCTTATTAACAATAGAGTCTATGAATTGCAGTGTTGCACAGTCATCCACAAATAACATCCATGCAAGGGCTTGATATTCTTCGGCATAACCCTAAATCAATGTTGAAAGGTTGTGTTTTACAACCATTTAATCTTGGTAACTAAATCCTGCACCTATGATTGTTTATGATTATTTTTGTTCACGGTATATAGTTTAAACCCATTAAAACTAATTGCTTGATGGTATTTCATGGTTTTTTTTCACCTTTACTTTTTCTTTCACGGTTGCTAGGATCACAACCTCACAGATGATTATTTTTTCATTGTTTAAAGTTTAGGCTCAATAAAATTTAAAACTTATTACTTTATGGGTTTATGTACTTTTTTCTTTTTCTTATTTTTCTCTTTTGAATAGTCATATATTTTTGGCTTTTTGGAAGTTTTAACATCTGAATTTTTGTGTTAATTTTCGCAATATTTGAACATGTTTAGCAGATTTCAACAACTATATCATGTATTATTCTTTTAAAGGTAATCAATTTTTCTTTTATATTCTCTATTGTATAATCATATATATATATATATATATATATAATATATATATATATATTTGTTTCAATAATTTATAGGAAGTAAATCTTATGATTCTGAATTTTTGAGTTATATTTTTGCAATATCTAAAACTATCTGGCAAATTTCAATGACTATAGCTATGAATTATTATTTTGAGTGTAACACATCATGCTCTTATATTTCTTTGTTGTGTAGTCACACACACACATATATATTTTCTATAATTTGTAGGCTCTTAATCTTTTGATTCTTCTCAATAGTTATAGGCTTATAGTCATGAATTATTCTTTTGAATTTAACCATCTTTCTCTTATATTTCTCTATTGTGTAGTCATATAGTATATATATATATATATTATATATATATATATATATATATATATATTCTTTTTTTCAATAATTTTTAAGCAATGAATCTTCTAATTCTTTAATATCTTTTGAAAGTCATTGTACGTTCACGCAATGACTTCTTCATCAAATTGTAATACAAATTGAAGTTGTATAAGAGTAATTCATGCAATGATATAGTTTCTTACTCAATTTAAGATTTTATAAAATCATTTTAGTTTATTACACAAACAAGTAGGTTCCCATGCATAGCACGAGCTAGTGACTAGTTATCCATAGTATTGAAATTTCCTTATTTTTTTTAATGAATTATTCAGCACCAAATTTCAAATTAAAAAAAATAAATGATGATAGGGAGAGAGATATAATATATTATCATATAGCAATACAAAAAATTGAACAACATATTCTTAATAAACAAAGCATATTCATAAACTAAATGACCATTATCATATATATATAGCGAAGCATAAATCTAAATGCCCATGTGGTGTTAAAGAAACAAACAAACTTGAAATGTTGAGGTTCAATTACTTTCTTGAAGGCTAAAAAAAAAAAAATAGCAAGGAGAAGCTAGAACTCGAAGCAAATATGTTCATATTTTTTTTTCTAGAAGAAACGAGTTTATATGTTTCCGAGTTAAAGTGTTAGAGCAATAAACAATGAGAGGAAAGAAACATGGGGCTGGTATCTATTGCGAATCCCATAGGTGGCTTCTTGAGGTTGAGAAGGAAGGGAAAAAAGTAAAGCTTGTTTGAAAATGGGTGGTAAAAGATGTTATTTTGAGAGTGTGGGTTATTATCTATTGAATTGACAACAAATTATTTGAAAAATTGGGAGAGTTAGCTAGTATTTTATTTCAAGGACTTTGGGTTGTTATCTATTGGACGAAGTAGTAAGTAGAGTTCCTAGAAAGAAGTGGGGGGTCATATTTTTCTTGGGGGCCCATAACCTTTTAGTTTTTCTGTTGCTATCAGACTCATAGCCTAATAGTAGAAGAAAATTAAAATTCTAGGGGGCCATGGACATCGTATCTCCGCAATTGTTAATGTGTGTTTGTGGTTCATATGCTTTAATGTATATCTATGCTTATTTTCATGCTTGAATATTGATGAATCAAGTACTTGACTTAATACAGAATAATTGGTTAAAATTGGTAGTAAAGTTGTATTAGGGGTCAAAAGTAATTTTTATTTGGTATCAGAGCTTTGGTTCACTTGCGAAGGATTAATTTCCTAATGTGTTCCTTAATCCTGTCTACCATGGATAATAATATATTAAATTCTTAAAAACAAAAAATTGAAAGACAATTGAAAACAGTAATTGAAGATCATCTTTCACAAAATCAAACTCATACCCAGTTCTGAAGGGTGCATCCGAATGTATAGATCCTGTCCACCAGCTGAAAACTGTTTAATATCTACTAGATCACCGAACCAGATGGCGCAGCCAGCACCTTCTCTGATATCTGAGTTTGTATAAGCCATACAAGAACAGTTATTCAAGCATTCTGCCCCACATTCCTCTAGATTCATTTTTGTGTTCACCCATGAGTGTGTAGTATCTGGGAGTTTCAATCCAGAAAATTTAAGAAACCCATGCGTACTTTTTTTCTTGCAGCTCAATCGTTTATTGCGCACACATACTTGGGACCAGTCCATTGAATCCCATCTTTGTTGTGACTTAGGTTTGAATCCCTTTAAACATTGGCAGACTGGAGAGTCGGTAACAAGACATCTTGCATAGGCTCCACAAAGGGCATAAGTATCACAGTAATCTATAGGCAGATACGCATAAAGCTCCCAACTTTGTTCTGTCCGTGTGAAGCGTTGAAACAAAGAGTTAGTTTGGTTGGGAAGTGCTCATGAGAGAAGTGACTGTTTCAGGGTAAACATGTAGTAGGCCTCATCTTGATTGAACACAAATTTGAAGTCAAACACTGGATTTGGCTTTAGTCCAGGTGAACCACTGAAGCCATAGCCATTCCAAGGCCCAGTACGGAAGTATATTGTTGAGCCTTGCCACAAATAAGCTTCTGGGTAGTTATGATGTGTCATCTCAAAGATAAAGTTCCCAGGAGATGGGTCATCCCAGTTCTTCCATGCAATTAAGCGCCTGTTAAGACCTCTCTTCAAATCCCAACCGTGTTTCATCCCTGGTAAAATTGTATCAGATGGATAGTCAAAGCTTTGCCACAAATAGTCTTTTGAATTACCATCTGTTACCACAAGATTCCCAGTATCCAGGAGCTGTAACGATGGACTCTAAGCTTCTTTCAAAGTGCTTGCTGACCAAACAACCGAATTATTTTGGATGAGGTTAAGATTTCCAGTGCCGTTTACCCTCAAAAGCTCAGAAGTATCGTTGATTGGGCGAAGTCTGTTTGCAACCCAAACAACAGTTTGAACTGGGATGCTCTTGTACCAAATTCCCACGTAACGATTCTTGGAACTTCTAGGACTGAAGAAACCTAGTACAAAGTTTCCTACTCTGAACACAATGGTGTCACCATCACTTAAACGTTGGGATGGAGTTATGCTTTCTAGTACTCCATAGGAGATTTTAAACAAGAAAAAGAGTAAATTTGTAACGACAAGAATAGAAGAAAGGTCCATTGATTCCCAGCTCCTGACCTCTTTTGTTCTTATACACAAGTTCAAGATAGGCCATCTAATAGTCAAGGGCCATTAGAAAGGCATAAACCCTGAACGACATGGTAGTTGACTTAGACGTATGCCTTTCGGAAAAGAAGATTGATAGACCAAAAATGTATTGACCTCTTTGGTAAATTAATCAATTAATTAGCCAAGTTAATTAATTAGATTTAATTGTATGCAATAAGCATGGTAGTACAAACAAATCACCAACTAAGTTAAATGTAACAGAAAATAAGTTTGACACAGGTGATTTGTTTACGAATGGGGAAAACTACCGACGCAAAACCCACCAGGTGAATTTAAAGTCACGACTTCCGAGAATCTACTATTATCAAAATAAGTGGTTACAAGTAAAAGGAATCGCAGTACCTAATACCGAACTACAGTTGAACCCTTACCCCAACATCCAATTGGATTTGTGATGTAGTGGCAATCTCTCTTTTCAATACACGAATCTCAGTACGTAACTAACCAATTATGCACGAATCCCAGTACGTGACTAACACACCAACTTGAGGAAGATGTTGGCTACAAAGTTCTTCAATTCATCAACATGAAGATCAAGAAACTCTTTGGTTACAAAACCCTTGGCACAAAGACGCAGTAGTTTCTACAGAGAATATGATAAACTAGGGCAAATTCTGTCCCCGGTCACAATTTGCATGCACAATGACTTTTCATCAAGTTGCATCACCTTGCATCACTTTTGAAGACCCTTAAAATAATCCTTATATATGTCTAGGGTTGTGAAAAAAGAAACCCTACACAAATACACATGGATATGCGTGAAATCTTATTTGAAAATCCAAATTTCGTAATTCTTGACAGATACAACTTCTATTGAACTATTGTCGAGCATCAGCATTAAACCTCAATAGATATAATTTGTCGAGCTATCTATTGAGCTTTAATGAATAACACTTCTTCACTCGTTTCTTGGACAGATTTGCATGGCTTTAATACTAAATTTGAACTCTTGTTCCTTGAAGTACTAAACTTATTCTAGATCTACCCAATTACAAATAAAGTGTGTTTTGTCAAAGAATTAGCCAATTTCCATAACATATGTTTCTAACAAGTTCCACATATGTCCTAACAAATACAACTCTTATTGTGTTACAAAATAAGGGAATCTACTTTAAAGCGACTCATGAGTTGAAATTTTCTTATTTCAAGGGAAATTTTCTTATATATATAAACTCCATACTTTATTATGATTAGTATGTAATATAAGTAGTACAAAGTTTCCTTCTTTGGACACTATTGTCTCACCATCACTTAAAGATAGGGATGGAGTAATGTTGTCTACACCACACCATGGGAGATTTAAATAAGAAAAAGAGTAAATTTGCAACGACAATAATAGAAAAAAGAAGGCCTATTGATTCCTAGTTCTTGACCTCTTTGGTTCCAATAAACAAGTTGAACATAGGCCCCTAATTGATAAGGGCATTTTCATCCAATAAGAAAATAGACCCTCCTCATCCATTGGGAAGAACAAACTTCGCTCATGGTTGTTCAACCAGCAACCGTTTGTCTCCTAAGCTTTCCGTCGAACATCATCTAGAAATTGACGGTTAGCCCATACCTAACAACAGTCTGACGGAGGACTAAGTATGCCAAAGGAGAGACATCAGAACCTACGAGACCCTTGCATCACGTACTCGTGGACGAAGTATCCATGTCGACGAACGAATGACCCTGTCGACAGATGTGCGTGGTGGGTCCCACCTATTTTTGCTTGTCCCTTGCTCATAAGTCTCTACATAGAAATAACTTGCATGCCACATTTAAGGTCCCAACTATATGTTGGTATCTTCCCTACATAGGAAGATAAACCCTAAGATCTCGAGACCTTAAACCCAAGATCTTCTCTAAAAGGCAAACTCCTTTATTCATGGGATCCTTGTGAACCCCTATACCACTATATAAGCGCCAAGCCTCTTCCTTTCCTAAATACGCAGAAAATCTCTAGCTCTCTCACTATAGAGTTCTTGGAGATTTTTCATTCCCTGATTTAACCTTCGGAGGGTCTTTAGCCAGCACCTCACCAGTGCTCTCTGTTGGTTCTTGTTTTATTGTTCTTTAGGTACCCATTGGAGCGTTTAAGAACAATCAGCTTACTGACGATTTTTGGGCATCATCAGCTGGTGTCATTTGTAGGGAATGAGTCATTAGCCATATCACTGCTTCTAAGACAAAGAGTTGCATGGTCCAACCGTGATCGACAACTACCATCAACTAGGAGATAGGGAACCCTCCCAACGCCTTGGAAAGACAAGTGCAAACCATAATAGCGGTAGTTGAGTAGCTTACCCAGCACAACTAGGAGTTCGAGCAGTAGCTAAACCAAACGAACGAATGACGTCCTAAGGATCAACAAGAATGGTAGTCACCTCCTAACGGAAGGCCAGCAGGAAAGGGAAGATTAGGAAGAAAGCGACATCCCCAACAGGCAGGATCAACAAGAAGATACCAACCGCCCATCGGAACTACAGAGCCATGCAATACAATGGCGCAGGACATGCAGATGATGAAGGAGAAGATGGACATGATGATGAATGCCATAAGGGGATGAGTATCCACCAACCTAGACGAGCTAGTTTAGTGGATTGACTCACCCTTCACAGCACAAGTGACTTCCTTCCCCCTTCCAACCAAGTTCCAGAAGCCACAGGTAGAAACGTACGATGGATCATGGGACCCACCAAATTATCTAGAATCATTCAATACCCTTACACACCTAAAAGGGATCTTAGATGAGATCATTGCTTGCTCACTCCCAAGTGCAGGAGATCTAGCAATATAATTCATAGGGTACTGAGGTCGAACCACAAGGAGCGAGGTAAATTCAAAGACAATATAATTAAAAAATAATTTTGGTGAAGAAGAAAAATACTTTTTCTTGGTGCTTGTTTTCTCCTAACTCTCAGGAGCCAAAGCGATTTGATGGTACCCTTGGAAGGCGTCCAAAAAGCTCATTCTCTGGTGTCCAACCTTGGCATTCACTAATTGGTCTATCTTTGATACCAGGAAAGGATCCTTTGGGCATGCTCAGTTAAGGTTGGTCAAATCAACGCAAACTCTCCACTTTCCGTTCTTCTTTTTTACCAACATCGTGTTGGCTAACCATTCGGGAAAAAACATTTGTTTAATAGCCCCTGATCACTTTAGCTTCTCCACTTCTTCTTTCACTGCCTTCACATGAGGTTTCGCAAACCTCCTCGGTCTTTGCTTCTTTGGTGGGACTAGAGGGTCAACATTTAACTTGTGCACAATAAAAGTCAGGTCAACCCCGGGCACTTCATACGGACTCCATGCCAACACGTCCAAATTTTGCACCAATGACAACAAAATTCCCACTTGGTCCTCTACTGATATGCTCTTCCCTATCCGGAAATACATGTCGGAATATGGCATAATTCGTACTTGGAGGATTCTATTCAAATACATAATAGACAAGACACTCAGGCATACAATTTTTAAAAGATGGAAAGTAATTATAATACATGAAAGGTCAAGAGAATCATACCAAAAATGAAACAATCCAACCTTTTGTTGGGCATGTACTCATAGATTAACATCTTTTCATCTCCTTCAACACAGTAGCCTAAAATATTGACAAGATTCTGCATACAATTTTTTCCCTTGTTACTGTGATTGCATCTATGTCTATTTTTAGTTCTTTTTGTGAACTTCTTTTGAAAATCAATTGGAGGATTCTATTCAAATACATAATAGACAAGACACTCAGGCACGCAACATTTAAAGATGGATAGTAATTACAATACATACAGGGTTAAGAGAATCATACCAAAAATGAAACAATCCAAGCTTTTGTTGGGCATGTACTCATAGATTAGCATCTTTTCATCTCCTTCAACACAGTAGCCTAAAAGCTTCACAAGATTCTTATGTTGAAGTTTGGCAATGATAAAAACTTCATTCTTGAACTCCTCAAGACCTTGTCTTGAATTCTTTGATAGCCTCTTCACGACAATATCTTGTCCGTTACATAGACGTCCCTACAAATCATCAGTTAAAGATGAATCTTTCTGTCTAAATTTGTATAGTATCACCGTAAATTTTTTGACCTGTAATTAAATCAGAATCCTTTTTACCTTATAAACAAGACCAAATCCACCTGCCCCGATCACATTTGCAGGAGAGAATTTGTTTGTTGTTGTAGCAACCGTTGTGAAATTAAATAATGGTACGTCTACATCTTCTTTCTTTCTTTCACCTATTGAACCCATATATAACCTTTTCAGAAATTGCTTTTAATTTTAGTCTTTGTACAGTTTAACATGCTCATTTAAAATCTAGCTTTAATATGAGCAAGGATGGATGATGAGTGTTTGTATATATATATATTGGAAAAATGGATGGGTATACTTACGTCTTCTATTTGTTGTCTTCCAAGTGAAACGCCAAAGCAACCCCAAAGGAAGCAATCTAGAAATGATTGATGCCGTTATGATGACCACCACCCTTTTCTTCTTGTTTAATTTGTGGATTGATCCTAGATCAGACAACAATTAAGTAATTGCTTCATATTTTTTTTACAATTTTATGTTTCTTTCTGGTAGAAGTATTAGATCATTGATTATAGTCCCCGGATGTACTATAAGTCAGTTGAGCATATGTGAGCTTATTCCATGACAAGTTCTTTATAAACTCAAAATTATAGTTCATAGTTTGTGATGAAATTGGGCATTTCATTTGTGAAGATAATAACATATCAACTGAAATGGAAGTGGAAACTTCGAGTTGGTATGTTGATATGATTTAAGAGTTAAGACATATTGAACTGGATCGCTGTGAAATTTATTATTCTCTTAATGATTATCAAATGAATAATAAATCTCACGACTTCTATTTACATGAACTCTTAATCCAGAGAGGATGATGGACTTGATCATGAAATGTAGGTTGCTTTGATATATCAAGAGTGAGATCTAAAGTCACAATCAAAATCTCAATATGTTGGACAACCATATTTAGTGTTGATAGAACATATATTCTCAAGATAGAATTCATAATCTCTTAACGGAGATATAAAATATTCACTTGAGATAAGTTTAATGGGTTTGGTTATTTAGAGTATTAAGCCTAACCACTTTAGTAAGGAATTACTACAGTATATATTTATGAAATCAATGATGAATAACTTAAAGGATTAAACCGGTCACACAAGGATTAAGATGTAGTAATCTTCAAAATGGCAGTCTACATTCATAACTTTGTATTACTACGAATATTTTATGAAGGGGTTGCATGTATAATAAAGTCTTAGGATATAATTTATTAATAAGACCTAGAGTGCAATTATATTTATATAGTGATATTAAATATAATTAATAATAACTTTGGACTTGTCAAGAATTGACAGAATAGCCCAAGATCCATTGGAGCTAGTGTCTTATTGGTCCCTTTTGGTCTCATTCCAAGCCACACTAAAACCCAATTAGAAAGGCCCAATAGGCTAGCCCAATTGGAAATGGAGAAACATACAAAATTTTAATATCTGATACATCATTGCAAAATGGTGTACATGTGTGAGTGAAGCCACTCGATTATTCTCCGTTGGAAACTAATTGAAAGACCACACTTCTTGGGTGTAAAGTGGAATTGGATTGATGATTAAAAGTTTTTCCAAGTACTTAAAATCTTTTTTTTTTAGTTTCACCACACCAAAGTACACTATCTTATTCTTAAATTCTGAAATATACATAGTGCATGTTATCAACCATGAATGAAGTAGATCCGTGTTTGTTTCTTTCTCTATGTGTTTTGTATGAGATACAAAACCAGATTTTCCAACATCACCACCAAAGCGTCATCATGTGGCTGAGAAGTTTCTTCTAAATCCGCTTCACTAAAAGTGAACGGAACTGAGATCATCCTGGGCCTCTTCTCAGGTCGGTCTGTGACATTTGCTTCAGGCATAGACACTACACTCAATATTCCCTTTGACTATTCAAGCTCACACCCTGAGACGTTGCATTAATAAACTCAATAACCCCCAAGGGAGGGAGAAGGGTACGGTCATTTTGGCTTCCTAATCCCTGGCCTACGTTTACTCCTTCTTGGCCGACCAAAAACTCCTTGAGTTGTCCTAGCTTCACTAGCTGCTATAAATGATCTTTCAATACACGACATTGCTCGGTGGTGTGACCTTTTTCTCTATTATAAGTACAATATAATTTTTGATTCCTCTTCACTAGGTCCCCACCCATCTTGCTCGGTCATCAGAAATAATGTTCATTCTTAATGCATTCAAGGATCTTATAGACGAGCTTTTTGAACGTCACATTAACTCTCTCGGCACGCTGTGCTGAGCCCTTCCCGGGTTCCCTCGGCTCTCTCCTAGTTCTTTGCTGGAACTTTTCAGGACGATACTCTTTACGATATTGCGAAGAAGTTGGGGCTTTACCTTTGCCCTGCAATTGATCATCTTTTAGTCTCTTATACTCTTCAATCCTTCTCATCAGTTGATGCATGCCTTCCGGAGGCCGCATGGTCAAAGAATCTCTCAACTCTGACTCCTTGAGGAGACCCAGTTGGAAGGTGCTTGTAACTACCTGCTTATTTCCCCCACCTATCTCATTGTACAACTCCTAATACCTATTTACATAAGATCAAAGGGTTTTGCCACTTCTCATGCTTATGGACAATAAAGCATCTATCGACTTAGGAACTTTACTACAGGTTATAAATCAGGCCTTAAATGCTTGCATCAACTCACCGAAATTTTGGATAGACCCTTTCCTTAAACCATTGAACCACCTCATAGCTGTCAGTCCAAGACAAGACGGGAATACCTTACGCATCAACCAATCATTATAGTGACTTACATGCTCCACCAGATTGGTTTTTCCATCATAGATGGTGAACGGAGGTCGTGTGAATTGTCTTGGCATTTCCGTACACTCAATTCATTGGAGAATGATGATCGGGCTGTTCTCCTTAACGCTCGACTCATTTCATCCATAGTGTCATTATGGTGTCTGTATGTTTCACAATGGGGAGATTTGCAATAATGCCCCATAGTTTCACGGGATCTGTCTCTCAACCGACGTGAACCATTACCTCGAGATAACTCTCCTACAATGTAGTTGGGATCGTCAGATGAATCCTCTCGGTCTCTTCTACGATGTCGGCCTCTCAACTCAATTTCTAAATAATTAACCTGCTTCAGTAGATTCTCCAATTCTTGCACCCGATCACTACAATGAGACCACTCAAGGATATAAGACACAATTCGTTCCCCTTGTGAAGATCCCTCGTTAGAGTCTACCCTTGTCTCGTGCCCCTCTTGTATGTGCTACTACTCTCTTCTATGCTCCCTTTCATGTCTCCTACGAACCCTTGCAGAGGCCTTTGAGTGATTTCCTCCAACAGAACCCTCTCAACATGTGAGCCCTCCATAATCTGACAATATCAAGCTAGTTTAAAGCCTCAAGATGAGTAGGATTCCCACAGACTACGCCAATTGTGGCGACCCAATACCCTATTCCCCTTAGACCTTGCTCTTGCTTTCTCTACTCTCTTTGTTTTCTCCTCCCTTTGTGTTTACTCCCTCCCCTATTTCTTTTCTCCCTCTCTCTCTAACTTCCTTGAAAAACTGACCCCTCATTTGTTTGCCCTCACTTTCTTATATATCCCCCCGTTAGTGGGGTTCAATTCATTACTTTCACTAGCCCTCATGCAATCCCACTTTCACCCATAATCCTTAGAAAAATCATGTCTCCTGAAGATTCTCTTGAAACTTGTTCCAGACGCCAAATTGTGTTCGGTAGCGGGTTTCCTAAAGGCACTAACTATGCTCGTTTACTGACTTAAACTTTTCTGCTCCATCATCATACCCCTCGATTTATTAGTTAGTATTGGGTCCAACTGGGCCGAGCACGATAGGTTTCCCCCGAACACTAGTTGTTGGTCCTTCACAAATTCATCAATGGACTAGTCCTAACCCTACAATGTTAGGCCTTGGTCACGTGGGCCGTTCTTGGTTACCCGAGCTTGAGCCCTTATAGTAAATGTGAGGGAAAAATGTTAGAGGAAGTATAATTGTAAGGTGAATAATTAATAAGGAGAAAAATAGATAAAAGGGAGATATAGTGTCGGAAATAGGTAGATCACATGGCTACTGATGTGACTTAACAAAAATGTAACAATAATAAATGATATACTTCAGCTTTTAGATATATATACATATAGATAGATATATAATTTATCAACTCAGTCTTACCGTGCTTATATACCAATAGTGTATAGATCATATGCTCATGTGAATAGAATCATTCTTCTTCACTTAATCCACTCTTCATTTTTATCTTTGTTTTCTGCTTCTTCTGGTTCTGCACCTTCTGCTTTTGTGATTCAAACCTCTACACACTTTCAATAGGATCCGTGGTTTAAAAGTAGAGAAGCCCATATTTAGGAGTCTCATTTATTTATATTTTAGACAAGAATTAGCTGCTCCAACCATTTCATTAAAGAAAATACAGAAAAGCTCATTAGTTTTACACACCCAAGCAAGTAGCAACTATGAACAATTAATAGAATTTACTTCTAAAAACAAAAAGATGCAATCTAATCCCAAACGCACCCCTAAATACTAAAAAACTTTCACATATAACTTCTCAGGCAAGCTACTTATGAATTTCCTATCTAGCTTCCGGCATAGTTATCGTAACTGCATTCTCTATGTTAGATTCTTCATTTCTTAATATTGCACCTGAATTGCTAGGACTTCTTTCTATGAAGAAACCAGGCTGTTTAGGCTGGGGTAGAATTGCTTCCTCATTTGTTAACATAGAATACACACAAGACATTATTGGCCTGTCTTCAGGAAACTTTTGGACACATAGCAAACCAACTTGAATACATCTCAAGATTTGAGATCTTGAATGCGAATCCTCCAAACATGTATACGATAGTTCCAAGCCCTTTCCCTCCGTCCATAACAACCATGCCTAGCGCAATTACAATACAGATACTCACATAATCCACAAAAAAGGAGAGAGAGGAGAGAGAGAGAGGAGGAGAGAGAGAGAGAGAGAGGTTTTCCACTTACATGTCCCAAAAGGTTATGATGGTGATTTGGGTGAGAAAAATTTCTGATTTTCATGGCACTCACTATCTCTAACATAAGCACACCCATGCTAAACACATCAGATTTCACTGAAAATCTTCCATTAACTGCATACTCAGGAGACATGTAGCCGCTGCATGAAACCATCAAATAAGCTTTATTATCATTATTGTTGTTACTGATAACTTAAATTTCAATACGTCTTTAACATATGACCTCACCCTTACACCATGTTATAAGGGAATGAGGGGTACTTTAAGTCAAAGCACATTGATTAAATATTTGCTACAATTTGAAAAAAAAAAATCTAGTACCAATTTTATATTACTTACTACGTTCCAACAACTCTATCTGTCTTCACTTCACTTTCATCCCCTACAAAAGTTCTTGCTAAGCCAAAATCTGATATTTTTGGGTTTAAGTTGATATCTAATAAAATATTGCTTGCTTTCAAATCCCTGTGGATGACTTGAAGTCTAGAGTCTTGGTGAAGATAGAGAAGTCCTCGCACAATCCCAATAATAATGTCAAAACGCTTTGGCCATGCTAGCAGATTATCATTTTGTTCTGCATACAATTTTTGCCCTTGTTACCATGACTGCATCTATGTCTATTTTTAGTTCTTTTTGTGAACTTCTTTTGAAAATCAATTGGAGGATTCTATTCAAATACATAATAGACAAGACACTCAGGCATGCAACATTTAAAAGATGGAAAGTAATTATAATACATAAAGGGTCAAGAGAATCATACCAAAAATGAAACAATCCAAGCTTTTGTTGGGCATGTACTCATAGATTAACATCTTTTCATCTCCTTCAACACAGTAGCCTAAAAGCTTGACAAGATTCTTATGTTGAAGTTTGGCAATGAGAACAACTTCATTCTTGAACTCTTCAAGACCTTGTCTTGAATTCTTTGATAGCCTCTTCACTGCAATATCTTGTCCGTTACATAGACGTCCCTGCAAATCATCAGTTAAAGATGAATCTTTCCGTCTAAATTTTTATAGGATCACCATAAATTTTTTGACCTGTAATTAAATCATAATCCTTTTTACCTTATAAACAGGACCAAATCCACCTGCCCCGATCACATTTGCAGGAGAGAATTTGTTTGTTGCTGTAGCAACCGTTGTGAAATTAAATAATGGTACGTCTACATCTTCTTTCTTTCTTTCACCTATTGAACCCATATATAACCTTTTCAAGAACTGCTTTTAATTTTAGTCTTTGTACAGTTTATCATGCTTATTTAAAATCTAGCTTTAATATGAGCAAGGATGGATGATGAGTGTGTGTGTGTGTGTGTGTGTATATACTGGAAAAATGGATGGATATACTTACGTCTTCTATTTGTTGTCTTCCAAGTGAAACGCCAAAGCAACCCCAAAGTAAGCAATCCAGAAATGATTGATGCAGTTATGATGACCACCACCCTTTTCTTCTTGTTTAATTTGTGGATTGATCCTAGATCAGACAGCAATTAAGTAATTGTTTCATTTTTTTTATTTAAGTTTTATGTTTCTTTCTAGTAGAAGTATTAGATCATTGATTATAGTCCCTGGATGCACTATAAGTCAGCTAAGCATATGTGAGTTAATTCCATGACAAATTTACTTGTAATTTTTTAGTTTTGTACTTGTAATGTGATTGTGGTAATGAGGGCTAAAGGTTGATGGATCTTCTCATTGTGCAAGACTAAAGACCTCGGTCAAGCAAAAGGCTTGGTTGTGTGAGATGGTTGATTCAGACAGAAACTCGCCATAGACACTCAGTTGATCGAGACCTCATTATGGAAATTCTGTTATTTTCTTTCAAGGCCGCTTTGGTAGCCACACTAAGCCTAAACCCGACTTGTATAAAAACCTTTGTCAACCCTAATCCTTTGAGAAGGAAGACAACCACAGTAAAACATAGAAAAACCTAGAGATGGCGAATATTTGTCTTCCAATCCTCTCCCAATGAACATCCTTTAGAGGTTGACTCTTTTAGACACAAAGATCACCTTAACTGTGTTGGAGTTGCAACTAAAACCATAGAGACTACATCAAATCTTCAAGAAGCTTTGGAGTGAATAAGATATCGGTTTTATAGTATATGGATTGACTTGTGGTACCAAATGACTGAAGGACAAGGCATGAGTATGAAGTTGATAGCAGGAGTGAGGAGATTGGGTGCATTTCATGTGCTTGTACATATAAAGTCAATCTAGTAAGTATAGTATATACCACAACAACCTTCATATTTGATTTGATTAGTTGGGCTCGGCCACAAAGTACGTTTACCTTGATTTTTAACTCCGTGAACAAATGCTCTTTCCTATGTATGTGCAAGGGCATATTCAAGAATTTTAACTTGAGGGGACCAAATTGCAATATTGATAAAATAATCATAATCCATAAATCTATAAATACAAAATTATCAACTTAATAAATTGTCAAAAGAAAAAAAAGTGGGTTAATCCCACATTGGAAAAGTGCGTATGAGTTTAAGAGGTTTAAAGTCTGTGCTGTGTATCCAAGAGTTAGGCCTTTCTGGATATACACTACTATAAGTTTCTTTAAAAAACATTTTCCTCTCTCCTAATGTGTGTGTTAAAAAATAGTATTCTCAAAAAAAATAGTTGTCATATACTTAAACATTAATGAAAATACAAAAAAAGGGTCTAGTTCACTATATACATATACAGAATTTTGCAAACTATTATTTTGAGCACCACCAATCCAACACACACACACACAACACACCACACACATACATAACCGAAACTTTTGACTTTTTGTTGACTTTTCCAGAACTTGCCACATCATCATTATTTTTTAAAATCAAAATTATTTATTGAGTATTATTATTATATTTAATTACTTAGATAACTTGCACATAACTCTTTTTTTTAAGAAAAATGCACGGAACTTTAAACATGGTTTGGTCGGCAATATATATTTTATAAGCAAGACTTAGGTATAGTACTTAGATTTTGTTCCTTAGGTTTCCCTTTTAAGATTCTGCCATGTGGATTTTTTCTCATAGGAAGGAAGTGTATTTTTTTAGTTAAGTAATCATATGACTGAATCTTAAGAGGTGAACTTAAAGAACAACACCTAAAGTACTGTACTTAAGTTTATATATATAAAACTGAAACTTTTGATTTCTTGTTGACCTCTCCAGAGCTTGCCACATCAACATTATTTTTTTAAAACGAAATTATTTATTGAGTATTATTATTATATATAATTACTTAGATGACTTGCACAAAACTTTCTTTTGAGAAAAATTGCCCGGAACTTATGAGCAAGACTTAGGTACAATACTTAGGTGTTGTTCCTTAAGTACTCATTTTAAGATTCTACTATGTGGATTTTTTCTCATGGGAAGGAAGTTTATTTTTTAAGAGGGAAACCTAAGGAACGACACCTAATGTATTATCCTAATTTTTGTCCATATTAATTTTATTATATCTACATTATCCATCCAAAAGTTGAAAGAGATTTTGTGTTGATAAAGTAACTGTGGGGTTGGGTTTATCAGATTAGATCAAGCTCACAAAACATCAATTATTCATTTAACAATGAATTGTATGAATTTTTTTTATGTCCTTATTAACCTATATATTATTAGTATAATATAAAATCAAAGTTTTTTCACTTTTTAGTAACCTTTTAAAATTTTGACACATTAGCTTTGCAAGCTTCACAAATTTACACCTCATTATGATTAATTTTATTTATTAATTTTATTAATTAGATTCATGTTATGACTCATCTCTTCCCACCTAAAACCCTAAATATAACTTAGTAAGGAAGTTGATTCTTCAACAAGAGCAAATCCTGTTGTATAAAGGCCACCTAATCGCTTTTAAATTTGAACTCGATTGTCTTGTTAACAATAGAGTCTATGAATTGCAGTGTTGCACAGTCATCCACAAATAACATCCATGCAAGGGCTTGATATTCTTCGGCATAACCCTAAATCAATGTTGAAAGGTTGTGTTTTACAACCATTTAATCTTGGTAACTAAATCCTGCACCTATGATTGTTTATGATTATTTTTGTTCACGGTATATAGTTTAAACCTATTAAAACTAATTGCTTGATGGTATTTCACAGTTTTTTTTTCACCTTTACTTTTTCTTTTAGGGTTGCTAGGAACACAACCTCATAGATAATTATTTTTTCATTGTTTAAAGTTTAGGCTCAATAAAATTTAAAACTTATTACTTTATGGGTATATGTACTTTTTTCCTTTTCTTATTTTTCTCTTTTGAATAGTCATATATTTTTGGCTTTTTGGAAGTTTTAACATTTGAATTTTTGTGTTAGTTTTCCCATATTTGAACATGTTTAGCAGATTTCAACAACTATATCATGTATTATTCTTTTTAAGGTAATCAAATTTTCTTTTATATTTCTCTATTGTATAATCATATATATATATATATATATATATATATATATATATATATATATATATATATATATATTGTTTGTTTCATAATTATAGGAAGTAAATCTTATGATTCTGAATTTTTGAGTTATATTTTTGCAATATCTAAAACTATTGGGCAAATTTCAATGACTATAGCTATGAATTATTATTTGAGTGTAACACATCATGCTCTTTATTTCTTTGTTGTGTTGTCACACACACATATATATTTCTATAATTTGTAGGCTCTTAATCTTTTGATCCTTCTCAATAGTTATAGGCTTATAGTCATGAATTATTCTTTTGAATTTAACCATCTTTCTTTTATATTTCTCTATTGTGTAGTCATATATATATATATATATATAATATATTATATATCTATATATATATTATATATATATTTTTTTTTTTTTTTTTTTTTTTTTTTTTTTGTTTCAATAATTTTTAAGCAATGAATCTTCTAATTCTTTAATATCTTTTGAAAGTTATTGTACGTTCACGCAATGACTTCTTCATCAAATTGTAACACAAATTGAAATTGTACAAGAGAAATTCATGCAATGATGTAATTTCTTACTCAATTCATGCATAGCATAGGCTAGTGACTAGTTATCTATGGTATTGAAATTTCCTTTTTTTTTTTTAATGAATTATTCAGCACCAAATTTCAAATTAAAAAAAAAATGATGATATGGAGCGAGATATAATATATTATCATATAGCAATACAAAAAATTGAACAACATATTCTTAATAAACAAAGCATATTCATAAACTAAATGACCATTATCATATATATATATAGCAAAGCATAAATCTAAATGCCCATGTGGTGTTAAAGAAACAAACAAACTTGAAATGTTGAGGTTCAATTACTTTCTTGAAGGCTAAAAAAAAAATTAGCAAGGAGAAGCTAGAACTCGAAGCAAATATGTTCATATTTTTTTTTCTAGAAGAAACGAGTTTATATGTTTCCAAGTTAAAGTGTTAGAGCAATAAACAATGAGAGGAAAGAAACATGGGGCTGGTATCTATGCGAATCCCATAGGTGGCTTCTTGAGGTTGAGAAGGATGGGGAAAAAAAGTAAATCTTGTTTGAAAATGGGTGGTAAAAGATGTTATTTTGAGAGTGTGGGTTATGTCTATTGAATGACAACAAATTATTTGAAAAATTGGGAGGTTAGCTAGTATTTTATTTCAAGGACTTTGGGTTGTTATCTATTGGAGCGAAGTAGTAAGTAGAGTTCCTAGAAAGAAGTAGGGGTCATATTTTCTTGGGGGCCCATAACCTTTTAGTTTTTCTGTTGCTATCAGACTCATAGCCTAATAGTAGAAGAAAATTAAAATTCTAGGGGGCCATGGACATCGTATCTCCGCAATTGTTAATGTGTGTTTGTGGTTCATATGCTTTAATGTATATCTATGCTTATTTTCATGCTTGAATATTGATGAATCAAGTACTTGACTTAATACAGAATAATTGGTTAAAATTGGTAGTAAAGTTGTATTAGGGGTCACAAGCAATTTTTATTTGGTATCAGAGCTTTGGTTCACTTGTGAAGGATTAATTTCCTAATGTGTTCCTTAATCCAGTCTAGCATGGATAAAAATATTTTAAATTCTAAAAAACAAAGAATTGAAAGTCAATTGAAAACAGTAATTGAAGATCATCTTTCACAAAATCAAACTCATACCCAGTTCTGAAGGGTGCATCCGAATGTATAGATCCTGTCCACCAGCCGGAAACTGTTTAATATCTACTAGATCACCAAACCAGATGGCGCAGCCAGCACCTTCTCTGATATCTGAGTTTGTATAAGCCATACAAGAACAGTTATTCAAGCATTCTGCCCTGCATTCCTCGAGATTCATTTTTGTGTTCACCCATGAGTGTGTAGTATCTGGGAGTTTCAATCCAGAAAATTTAAGAAACCCATGTGTACTTTTCTCCTCGCAGCTCAATCGTTTATTGCGTACACATCCTTGGGACCAATCCAGTGAATCCCATCTTTGTTGCGACTTGGGTTTGAATCCCTTTAAACATTGGCAGACTGGAGAGTCGGTAACAAGACATCTTCCATAGGCTCCACAAAGGGCATAAGTATCACAGTAGTCTATAGGCAGATTTTGATAAAGCTTCCAACTTTGTTCTGTCCATGTGAAGCGTTGAAACATAGAGATAGTTTGGTTGGGAAGTGCTCTTGACGGAAGTGACTGTTTCAGGGTAAACATGAAGTAGGCCTCATCTTGATTGAACACAAATTTGAAGGCAAACACCGGATTTGGCTTTAGTCCAGGTGAACCACTGAAGCCATAGCCATTCCAAGGCCCACCACGGAAGTATATTGTTGAGCCTCGCCACAAATAAGCTTCTGGGTAGTTATGATGTGTCATCTCGAAGATAAAGTTCCCAGGAGATGGGTCATCCCAGTTCTTCCATGCAATTAAGCGCCTGTTGAGACCTCTCTTCAAATCCCAACCGTATTTCATCCCTGGTAACATTGTATCAGATGGATAGTCAAAGCTTTGCCACAAATAGTCTTCTGAATTGCCGTCTGTTACCACAAGATTCCCAGTATCCAGGAGTTGTAACAATGGACTCTGAGCTTCTTTCAAAGTGCTTGCTGACCAAACAACCGAATTATTCTGGATGACGTTAAGATTTCCAGTGCTGTTTATCATCAAAACCCCAGAAGTATCGTTGATTGGGCGAACTCTGTTTGCAACCCAAACAACAGTTTGAACTGGGACGCTCTTGTACCAAATTCCCAAGTAACGATTCTTGGAACTTCCAGGACTGAAGAAACCCAGTACAAAATTTCCTTCTCTGGACACTATGGTGTCACCATCACTTAAACGCTGGGATGGAGTTATGCTGTCTAGTACTCCATAGGAGATTTTAAACAAGAAAAAGAGTAAATTTGAAACGACAAGAATAGAAGAAAGAAGGTCCATTGATTCCTATCTCTCAACCTCTTTCGTTCCTATACACCAAGTTCAAGATAGGCCATCTAATAGTCAAGGGCCATTAGAAAGGCATAAACTGTGAACGACACGGCAGGTGACTTGGACGCATGCCTTCTGAAAAAGAAGACCAATAGGCCAAGAATGTATTGATCTCTTTGATAAATTATCAATTAATTTGTCAAGTTAATTAATTAAATTCAATTACATGCAATAAGTATAATAGTACAAACAAATCACCAACTAAGTTAAATGCAGCAGAAAATAAATTTGACACAAGTAATTTGTTTACGAATGGAGAAAACTACCGAGACAAAACTCCAATTAGTGAATTTAAGGTTACTACTCCCGAGAATCCACTATTATAAAAACAAGTGGTTACAAGTGAAAGGAATCTCAATATCTAATACCAACCTACAGTTGAACTCTTACCTCAATACCCAATTAGACTTGTGAAGTAGATGCAATCTCTCCTTTTAATGCACGAATCCCAATACGTGACTAACTTATGATGTGTGAATCCTAGTACATGACTAACACACCAACTTGAGGAAGATGTTGGCTGCAAAGATTAAGAAGCTCTTTGGTTACAAAACCCTTAGCGCAAAGACACAATAATTTCTACAGAGAATATAATGAACTAGGGTAAATTCTGTTTTCGGTCACAATTTTTATACACAATGACTTTTCATCAAGTTGCATCACATTTGACGGCCCTTAAAATAATCCTTATATATGTTTAAGGGTTGTGAGAAAAGAAACCCTACACAAATACACATGGATATGTGTAAAATCTGATCTGAAAATCTAAACTTCGTAATTCTCGACAGATACAGCTTCTATCGAGCTGCTGTTGAGCATCAGCATTAAACCTCAATAGATATGATCTGTCGAGTTTTAATAAACAAAACTTCTTTACTTGGTTCTTGGACAAATTTACATGGCTTTAATACTAAACTTGAACTCTTGTTCCTTGAAGTATTAAATCCCACCTAGATCTACCCAATTACAAGTAAAGTACATTTTGTTAAAGGATTAGTCAATTTATATAACATATGTTTCTAACAAGTTCCACATATGTCCTTACAAAGACAAGTCTTCTTGTGTTACAAAACGAAGGAATCTACTTTGAAGTGACTCACGAGTTGAAATTTTCTTATTTCAAGCAAAGGACAAGGATTATATATCTATTAACTATATAAAAAGAGGCACCTCGACAGGGTTTTTTTGGTTTAGTATAATTTTTTGTCTTTTAGTGAAGCCAAAACGGTTTGTTTGGCTGAAATGTGAAAACCAAATAAAAAAAGAAAAGGAAAAGAAGACAGAGATAAAGAGTAAGAGGGCTAGAGAGTTCTGAATCTGGAACTCTCTCTGCCTCTTAACCTCCATTTTTCTCCCTCTCTTAATGTCTAAAGAATTTTTGGAACGAGAGAGCAAGCCATGGTTGCCGATGGCTTTTTTTTGGACGTCTCTAGTGGTATATCGGCCGATCTAAATAAAACAAATGGGAATGGATAGATCAGAGCAACATTATGGATTTCGTTATGTTCGGCCGAAAAATCTCATTCCGGCAAGCAAATTGGAACGGCAAGCCCCTCCATTCCACCTCAGACAAGATTCCGGCCTATTTCGGTGTGTCTCGGGAAATCTGGGCTGTTTCGGTTAATTTTGGCCGAAATACAAGATTCCGCCAGTATGGATTTGTTGCAGAAGAAAAAGACAAAAAGTTAAAACTTGGATCTTCAAACCAAACCAGACCAAAATCAATCCACCATTCCTTTCCTTAAACACGCTGTAGTCTTTTGCTTCATGAGTTGTAGAAGAATAGTAGTAACAGAACTAGAGAAATATTATGTTTCACGCAGTCAAGCTTAACAAATTTGGATCTCCATACGTCAGAGAGAGAGAGAGAGGAGGGAATAGAGAAGATAGCTAGACTGAGAGTAAAAAGACAAGTTGCGTGTGTGAGTAAAAAACATAAAAAGAAAAATGGAAAATCTAAGATTGCGTGTCTGAGTCAAAATGTATAGATAAAGATGAAAAGTGCAGAGAAAGATGTGATGAAGGATAGAAATAAAGGAGTCAGACAGAAATTAAGATGTGTGGGGATGAGAAAAGCAAGAGAAAAGAAAAGAAAAGAAATGATAAGAAAGTAAAATATAATAAAATGTTGGAAATAGAGATGGTTTGACTTTGTGCAATGTGCCTAGCCTTGGGTTGCTAGTTTGTTGCGTTAAAAGAAATAATTAGTATTTTAATTAAAATAATACTAGTTTAATTGATTTGATTAGATTAATTTCTATCTTTATAATAAAAGCGTGAATGCACACACAGACATCTAGTGTATTTGCACTGTGTAGCACTATAGCTACAACAGTGCTTTAGTTTAATTAGTCACTTTTTTTTTTCATTTATTCAACCCTTTTTTTATTCAACTGGCATTGTTGTTGTTGTTGTTGTTTTTCTTTTTTCTTTTTTTCCAGTAATCGGTTTGTGTTTTTTTTTCTTTTAAATATTGATGTAAGTTGACATTTATATTGTTATACTGACACAACAAATTTCACAATATTTTTACAATTATTGACGAGTCAATTTTTTACAAGTCGAAATAAAATAATATAATAAAATATGAGATTGGTTTTTTTTTTTTTTTCAGTAATCGGTTTGTGTTTTTTTTTTCCTTTTAAATATTGATATAAGCTGATATTTATATTGTTATACTGACACAAAAATTTTCACAATATTTTCACAATTATTGATGTGTCAATTTCTTACAAGTTGAAATAAAATAATAATATATGAGACTGTAGCCAACCACAACTAAAAATAAATATTTTAAAAAATGTTACAACATTTATTGTTATCACAATATTTTCACAATTGTTGAGATCTCAGTTTCTTATAGATCAAATAAAAAAAATGTTAAGCCCACAACATTTTAACATTAATTTTCTACAGTGCCTAAAGTTTTTTTTTCCCAGTAATCAGTTTGTTTTTTTTTTCTTTTAAATATTTATATAAACTGGTATATATATTGTTATATTGACACAAAAAATTTTACAATATTTTCACAATTATTGAGGTATCAATTTATTACAAGTCGAAAAAAAAAAAATATGAGATTGTGACCAACCACAATTGAAAATAAATATTTTAAGAAAATGTTACAACACTTATTATTATCACAATATTTTCACAATTGTTGAGATCTCAGTTTCTTATATATCAAATAAAAAAATACTAAATCCACAACATTTTAGCATTAATTTCACAACAAATCATAGGCAAGCTATTATTGATGGATAACACTGGAGATACAGTACTTTTGGTTTATTCAACTACAGTGCCTAATTTTTTTTTTTCCCAATAATCGATTTGTGTTTTTTTTTTTTTCTTTGAAATATTTATGTAAGCTGGCATATATATTTTTATACTAACACAACAAATTTCACAATATTTTTATAATTATTGACGTGTCAATTTCTTACAAGTCAAAATAAAATAATAAAATATGAGACTGTGACTAATCACAACTAAAAATAAATATTTTGAGAAATGTTACAATACTTATTATTATCACAATATTTTCACAATTGTTGAGATTTCAGTTTCTTATAGATCAAAAAAAAAATGCTAAATCCACAACATTTTAACATTAATTTCTACTGTGCCTAAAGTTTTTTTTTTCCCAGTAATCGGTTTGTGTTTTTTTTTTTCTTAAATATTTATGTAAGCTGACATATACATTGTTATACCGACATAACAAATTTCATAATATTTTTACATATATTGAAGTATCAATTTCTTACAAGTCAAAATAAAATAATAAAATATCACAGTTGAAAATAAATGTTTTGAGAATAACAATAATAATGTTATCAGTTTAAAACCAATAATAACTTGTCATTTAGAATTTGTTCTAAAAATGTTATGAATGCAGTATTTCTCTCAAATAAAATTAAAAATTTCTATTCGGATCCTAAAAATGAAAATATTGTGAAAATATTATGATATTTTGTTGTATTCATAGACTTCTTCTTTAATATAGTCAAATTGGGTGAGCCAAAATTCCCAGTTTCACACACAAAATCTATATTAATTTTCTCACTACTAGGGCACGTGTAAACACCGTACTTTATTATGATTAGTATGTAATATAAGAAGTACAAAATTTCCTTCTTTGGACACTATTGTCTCACCATCACTTAAAGGTTTGGATGATGTAATGCTGTCTACCCCACACCATGGGAGATTTTAAACAAGAAAAAGAGTAAATTTGCAACGACAATAATAGAAAAAGAAGTCCCATTGATTCCTAGTTCTTGACCTTTTTGGTTCCAATAAACAAGTTAAACATAGGCCCCTAATTGATAAGGGCATTTTCGTCCAGTAAGAAAACAAACCTTCCTCATCTGTTGGGATGAACAAACTTTGCTCATGGCTCTCTAACCAACAATCGTCCGCCTCCTAAGTTGTTCATCAAACATCATCCAGTTAAACCGACGGTTGGCCCATATGTAACAACCATCTGATGAAGGACTAAGTATGCCAACAGAGAGACGTCAAAACCCACGAGACCCTTGCATCACGTACCAGCGGACGAAGTATCCATGTCGACGAACAGAAGACCATGTCGACAGATGTGCATGGTGGGTCCCACTGGTTTTCTTGTCCCTTGCTCATGAGTCTCTACATAAAAATAACTTGCACGCCATGTTTAAGGACCCAACTATACGTTTGTATCTTCCCTATATGGGAAGATAAAACTTAAGATCTCGGGACCTTAAACCCAAGATCTTCTCTACATAAAAAAAATTATTTTTTCGGAAAAATAATTATATGAGTAAGATATTTCCTAAAATATATCTTAAGTTTGATTAAAAATGGTTTCATTCAATTGTCTTTAGGGTTTTATTATTGTATTGTCACCAAACAAATGAATAGCAATAAGTATTACATTACAACATTCTGTATTCCTTGTAATAAGTATTCTTATTCTTATATGTGGCATGTCTTTATGTTAAATCCATTTTTCCTCTCCCTTATATGTGTGTGCGTGTTTGTTTCTCAAAAAAAAAAAAAAGTTTTCTTATTCCTATGTAATTACCATTATAGTTTACTAAACGTGCCCTTAGTTGAGAGAAGCTATTTCTATTTACTAGGGGGAAAAAATTAATAGATTGATATTTAATATTATGGCAATCTTCGTTAAGAGAGCAATTAGGTGTTAGTATTCCATTGACTTAATAATGATAATCCTTTGCTCATTGTTAGTGGTCAGAAATTTGCTTTTGAGAATCAAATAAAAATATGATTAAATTTTCTTCATGTATATACTATATTCCATTATTCATACTTTCTAGTTATTACTATTGTGAAATGGTTTTATAAAACAATTTAAAATATAAATTAAGTACATTCAATAAATGTACTATAAAAATATAAATATTTATTAAATTTGATCAATTATGCCAATATTGCTATAAAAAAAAGATTTGATATTTTTAACTTATCTTTTATCAACAACCATATGCCTTTATAATAAAAAAACAATCATTTAGGTTCTGTTCAAATAAATAATATAAAAGATAAAGCATCTTAATTTAAGTTACAAGTTGTGAAGTGTAATGATTAAAACCTTAATTGTTTTCTTTTATTTTTTGAGATAATTGTTAAGATAAATAAGTGATCATTATAATTTTATGAATGTCAACTAATTTAAGTAATTGGTATATACAATTTGTCACTAATGATATTTTGACTCTATTTAAACTAATTAAGTAATTGGTATATACAATTTTACAGCAGGGTTAAATTGGAACCTTTTAAAGGTGTGAGATTTATAAATTTGAAAACACCTCTAAATTAGGAGAGAGAGAGAGAGAGAGAGAGAGAGAGAGATTCATCCTTTTAAAACTATTGGGGAAATAATGGCCAAGGATCATATGGGTTAGTGACATTCCATCTTTTTATTTATTTTTTTAAAAAAAAATTCCGGAGTTTTGGAGGTAAAATTTCCTCAACTTACACTTGGAGTTAAAAAAAAGAAAAGTAAATTAATTAACTCATTATTTCATTCATTACTCATTAGGTAGTTAACCATATATTGATTATTAGTGCGTGAGCAATTAAGACAATTGGTCAATGAGCATGTGCATCTGGGCTGTGAAATTATAGATTTTGAGTATGAAATTGGAAGCAAAGCTAAAAGGAGCACCACCACAACCACAACCACAAAAATCAATCATTTGATTTTGATGCGGGGTCAAGTCAATGAAGCATCCAATATATGCATTCAAATATTAATGCTAATTATTTACTATTTCTCTTACTAAAAAAAGCTGGCATTTAATAACAAACGTATGCGATGGGTTTGCTAAACTTGCATTCTAAGCATTCGCCAACACAGTTATTTATTTATTTATTATTATAGCTTTGCTTCAGGGTTTAAAGCCACACAATGATGCCGAAAGTTCATAGATAGAAGAAGAAGAAGAAGAAGAAACTTCTGGTATGGATAATGCATGTGAAACTTATAGTCCTAGCCTCTACTCATAATTAAAAGTCATATTTCATGGGTATGATTTAGAACCTAAGAACTAATTATGTTCAATTTAGATGGCGATACATTTTATTTAAATTAGCTTGTAACCCCATGCAAATGCATTAATACACTTAAAAATATATAATAAAATGTATAATATAATTCCTATATATAATTTAAATACTATTAATAGTCATTTTTATATTTTATCAACTCTTTATAAAATTTTGTAAGAATATTATTAGGTATAAAATGTAAATTGTCCATATTTTTTTAATTATTATGAAGCACTTTTTTTTTTTTTACTATTCATTTATTCTAAACTCTTTGGTTTTTGTACTTAATAACTCATTTTGATGAATATTTAAGATGTGGTCTCACATTTGATTCTAAAATTAAAAAATAAAACTATTTAAGAATAAATAATTTAAGACACATGACATAAAATTGGAATTCTAATTTGAGTTTTTCTTAACTTCACTTATTATTATATATATATAGATAATGGGGAAAGAAAAAAAAGAATTAGTGATAAAGGCTAATTAAGGTGGTCTATCTTGCTTGTCAATTCCAACATCAACCTAGGTAGCTAAAACCAGATACACCTTTTTTTTTTTCTTTTCCCTTAACCACACATGTTCCTCTGAAGGAACCTAATATAAATCACTGCTGTATTACTAAATAAAATTCTAATTTTCATTATAGAACAATATGGTAGTAGGCTACTAGCTTTAAGGTCTTTCTAGCTTAACTAATATTTACAGTGTTATCGATTAGGACATTCAATGTTGAAATGTTACTCCTCCAATCATCAAGTTACTAAAAAATTGTGCTAGATAGTTTTGTCCAAGTACTTGGTGAAAAAGATTACAATCCAAAATTACTGTTTGATAGTAAATAGAACAAAGCTATTGATCGGTTGATTCAATAAGAAATTGGGAGTTAATTGGCACTCAAGTTAGATCACCTAACTACGATATATATATTTGGAGAAATTACTTATTGAAGTTAATTGTTTGCTGATTCACTTTCATGAATAAGTGATTTGAAAAGTTCAACCAACCCATTTTCAAAGTCTGAAGCGGATTAATATAGGTATTGAAAACGTATTTTTATTTTGTCCATCAATATAGATATAATACTGTTCATTTTATTTTGGATTCTATCATTGGCTCCTATCTCATATATTTCTTTGTTTTTATCTTCCAAACCTAACTATTTACTTCTCTTTTTTAAATCCAAATCATCCGATTCTAAAAAAAAAAAAAAAAAAAAAATCCAATAGTCTTTAATTTGCTATTATTGAGGAATCCTGATATTGAATTTTTTGAAGCACCCTTGAGCAACTACCTGTGGCACTCTGCCATCTTAATCGATGATCATTTTTTGTCAATTCTACAATATAACGTATGTGACAATCTGCCTGTTACTTAAATTTTATGCCTAACCTATCACTATATTATATGTTACTATTTTCTATACTTATTTATACTTGTACGTCTTTACAAAAATGAAACAAAAGAAAATTCTCAGCACATGCCGGCCTTTTTTTGTCGACTAATTCATACACCACACAACAAGAACTTTCCATTCAACAATTTATAATTATGGGTTATTGTTTACTATTGGCTCAATCAAAGGCAATCATTCTACGTTTTGAAGAAATTGATCCTGCCAAATTTACTGTTATACTTGCATCAATATTATGATTTATGAGAATATATATCATATATACATGTGATACATATATTTTGAATCCATGGGCTATTTGTACTTTGTAGTTTTATAATATGCTTTTAGGGTAACCAAATTTACATCTGCTTTACAATTTCAATTTACAAAATACTAAAAATATAAAGGATTATTTGCCACTGTATTCTAAGTTTTGAATTTTTTTTTTTTCTTATCATAAGTAACAAGATTCGACCCTTGGAACTAAAGGACAAGAGTAGATGTCATTAATTAGATTATAAGGCCACTCAAAGAGTATGGATGAGAAGTACCCTTTAATAACAAAAAATGCTATAAATATAGTGGTGCGTTAGAAACGCCAACATATATAGGTCTGGTTTTTTGTAGTGACAATATTTAAAATGCTAGATTATAATAAGTGCAACATTGCTTTCACGTATATATATGTGTGTGTGTGATTATCATTGACATTACTTTTAATATTACAACAATCATAATTTACCATTTCAGAAAATAAGTGAAATATGTTGCTTCAATAATTATTGCATGGAAATTTCAGACAGAGAGTAAGAAAGTATGAGATGTAGATAAGGCATTTGCAAACAATGTTAATACTAGGAGTGACAATTTTTCCCCGCCCCGCTTAACCCGCCCCTCCCCACTTCGCCCGATGAGGCAAGATTTTAGCCACGCACTATGGGATGGGGCAGGCATGGGTTTAAACTTTTTAGACCCACCCATCCTCGCTCCGCCCCACGTTGCTAAGGGTTATAATTGTAAAATTTTTATACCCTAAACCCCTACTATTTAAACAATCATATCAATATTAGTTTATTTTATTCTATCCAATATGGTTCTCTGCTGTTATTAAGTTATATGTTATACTATAAGATTTTTATTTTTATTTTTATTTTTTTAATGATTGTCTTGTTAAACACTTGATGTATTATTCAATTTTTTCTAAAAATTGATTTGATTTTATGGAATAAATTTAGTTGTAATTTCAATATATTTTTATTAATGAAATAAGTTTTATTAAAAAAATTGTACTAGTTATATGGCAAATTAACAAAAAGTAAAGTTTTATAGGTGGGACGAACTTCGCAGGGCCCTAAGGAGCTGGGTGGGATGAGAAAGTTTTTTCTGTCATGCGGTACAGGGCAAAAATAGGGCAAGACAAAGACCCCATCTTTCGGCCCTGCCGGTCTCATTATCATCCCTAATTTACACCCACCCAACAGTGAACGAACATTCCATTTCCATGGTTCCTATCCGTACATGTACAACATAGGAAAAACAAATTAATAGTCAGAGCCCCATCACGACGCCATTTACATACAATAAATATCTGACTGACTTGAAACAAACCAGGTACATATAATTTTATATCTGACAGTGTTAACTTTGAGGACCTAGTCGTCCACTACCACTAGATAGAGACATAAAGAAAGAGGATGTGCGTGTAATTGACTATGTTCTTCTTCATCGTTTATTTCTTCTTCAATATCCTTTTCAATTTTCATTTTCAACAACTACCACAGCAGCCAGAATAGGAAAAGTAGCAGCTTTCTTTTTTTTGTTTTTGTTTTTGTTTTGTTTCTGTTTCTGTTTCAGTAACATATATTTTCATCACTAACCGAAAGCTATAATAATCATTACCACTACCACCACGCTTAATAGTACCATGGCCATCATCATCCATTACATATAGCCTTTCTTTTTCTTGCAGCTTCAAACTCAAGAAAAGAAGAACCCCACTTTTACTCATTACTCTCTCATCAAATTGTCACCACCCCACCCAAATAAACATAATCATTTACTTTATTTCTTGTTACTCTTCTGAACACACGTCCTTTTCTCTTATTCTTTTGTTAAACCATAAACTTTCACTCCAGCCTTTGTGAGATCAGTCTCTTGAGTTTCTGAGGGACAAGAAAAATACTTGAAATTGGTTGCGGGATTCTCAGTTCATGAACATGCAGCGTTTCTGTGTTGGCTTCCTTCTTTTCTGTGGCTTTTTCGTTGTTGGTTTTTGTGACCAAGATGGTACGTTTTGTTCCCCTTGTGTGTATTTTTTTTTTAACAAATCTTTTTTATATATATAACGAATCTAAAAGTGTATTTAATGTCTCGTAATTTAAAATTTAAAATATCATAATACTCTATATTCTCT